>APFE030143592.1:0-61979 GCA_000404065.3 Pinus taeda | reverse complement strand
CCACACATCCAAAGTGACATTGTCCTACCAAGCAACCTTGCTTCTAGTGTCTTATCCATGCTTGTCCCAACATGCCTTAGATCTCACTTCTTTCATTCAAATGATGTATCCCTTAGAGTTAGCTATCATAGTAGAAACATAGGCATAAGACAATCATACAATATCAATTCATACCCACATGATATTGACCTCGTATATTGTCATGACTACTCTCCCCACTTGATTCCCCATAAGACTAGGAACCAAGTCATGACATTCATATGCATAAGAAACCATTCCTCCAGAAGAATGATTCCTAATGACCTTGCCAGACAACAACATACATACATACATATATAGATATAATTATTAGCATTAAACAATATGGAAGACAATGACATACATACATACACATATATACATATAAATATTATCATTAATAATCATGATCCATGATGACCCTATCAAACATGACATACATACATACATACATGTATACATATATAAACATCAAAATAATCATGATCATACCATAATTACCAGATAGCATAAGGCCAAGGTTAAGAGAACTCCCTTTATCCATGCACAACAATGAGAACAACATTTCTCAACATATCCAAGGCATATGAAACCTCAAATCCATTTACTTTACCATTTATGTTACCTTTCTCATGATTTTCCTATCACTATCCATTTACCTCAATGGACCCAACCAATCTAATTAGTTGTCATACGCTTTCCTTCAACTACCCTTATACATGCCCTAAGCTTCATCTAGGCCTTACATCCCCTATTGGGTACCACACAACTCTTACCAAGCTCCATTAACTTTCCTCTTTCCCATCATATTCCCAATACTCAAAACAATAAAAGGAAGACTGATAAGCAAATATAAAAACCATATAAAACCAACAACAATATGACACCATAAACAAAGTGGCAAGGCCTTTCACCAGACAAAATCAAAATCACAAATCAAGCACAACAATCACAAAATACCAAAAGCACAAGACTAACAAAAAACACCATTACTCAATCCCATGGTTCCCAAGGAAAGATAAACCAGAACCGTCTTCAATAGCTCATGGCAACCTCTCTTGCCATGAAACTCCCTTACAGACCCATGCATCCGTCTCTAGTTGTTTCCCCTTATCTTCTCTGGTGGTAGCGCCACTCCAGAGCATCATATTTACATTCGGCTCCATACAAGGTTCAACCTTCATCATCTGGACATTCTAAGTGGGGTTGGTCGGAAGCACCCCCTTTTCTCGCATTTGAGCAATTAGCGTGGGGAAATCGTCTGCTTCGTGATCAAATTGGTAACAGTAAGGACAAAAGGCTTTGGTCGGGTTTGTGCAATCCTGTGCGTAATGCCTCGACCCTCCACAATTGTAGAAAATTAATTTCCCTCGTTCCTGTCTAGGTCCCATGCCTCTGTGACCCTATCTCATTCTTGGTAACTTCCCCGCACAAATGGTGTGGTGGGATCCTGCCCACGTGCCTCTGATTGCATCCTATAAGTATGTGTTCGATCCATCAGCATTTGGTAACTGCGGAAATTTCTTTCCTCGTGACCCATTGTTCTGCAAAAATTACAAAATAAATAGTGTACAAGGGGTTGTCTTAATCTTGGCAATAGGTGACAATTTTCCATGGCATGCTTTCCTCCCACTTCACATATTGTGCACCAAAGTGCAGGCACCTTGCTTGGCCTAGCTTGTAGCTCTGGTCACAACATTATTGGCCCCCCTCCTGTCACATAGTTCACAAAGATCGGACAGTGGTCCTTATCATGGTTCGGTCTCTTACATTTCATACACCATACCTCTTCCCGTACCTTTGTCCTAGGTGCTTGTCCTTGTTTCAAGCTTCACATCTCTAGACATAAGTTTTGTATTTTCACTTGGATTTGTTGGACTCCCAACCTTGGGTCCTGTATTGGGGTTTCGTACAGCCGAATTGCTACCTCCAACACTTTAGCTTGGGTTGAGATCTTTTGTTGCGATAGAGTCGACCTAAAATATGGGGTTAATGATGCAACAAAACAAGTGCGGTGCTGCGTATCCATCAATGTCATGTTGGCCTCGCGGATGGTGCTTTTCAACCTCTGATCTAAATCACATGGGGTTTCACTAGGCAACATTACAATTTCCTTGAACCTAATAACTGACTGTGCTTCTGACTTGGGTCATCCAAATTCCTTGTCTAGTGCCTCCTAGATTGCTACCAGTCCTTCATTTGGATGATCACTTGAATATTTCATGTACCAGGTCAATGCGCGGTCTTGCAGCGTGCTAACTAAGGTAGCCTTCTTAATGTTTTCATCTGTTCTGCCCTACGCATCCCATACAGACTTTATCACAAACCAAAACTGGCCCAGTTCCTCATTTCCTATCCCTTTAAATGTTAGCAGCTGGACTGTGTTTTCCTTCCTGACTTTTGGTGGTGGCAGGGTTGGGGTTGAGGTCAGTGTTGGGGTGGACAGGTTCAATGTAGGTGAAGCAGGTGGTGGCATGGACGGATGTGGTATCAGTGGGAAGCGCTCCCTAATCAACTGGATCGCACTCCTTGGTGAGAACCTTGCAAGCTCCTCCTCGCTTTCCTGGGAAATAGAAGCTAAAGGATTGTTCTCTACTCCCCCCATTCCGCGGTAACCTCTTCTTCTCCGCATTACTCTAGGCATCAATAAACACGCATAATCTGTTTTTCACACAACAAGATCTTAATCCAAGTATTCAATAATTTGATATACCTACCTCAAGGTCCTTGAAGAAACCAACTTTCTACTTTGCTACAGCTCATAGTTGTATCAATCGTGAACTTGGTGATAAATCCTCTTGTTACTTGATCTAGCCAATTGTCTACTACACGCATGATTTTATCCTCAGTGGCTTCTAGCCTGCGCACTAGTTTTGGTGTCCACACAATAGGTTGGTCCAATCTACACCTTCCCACATTGTCAGCTAGTCTTGCGGTCCACTCGTACAGCTCTACCAGAAATGACGTGAAGAATATTTCGTGAATGTCTATGAATATATAACGGTCCAGCTAATCTTCCTCTGATACTTGTAGGTTTTTGTTTTCCTGCAATGCAAACTTGTGGAGTTTCATATCCCACCACTTTTCAATCTCTTTCTTTGTAGGTTTCCAGTGTTCCCACATCAAACACCCCTTAGGCAGATCCCGATTCCGGTAACAGAACCATTTTTTGGCTTATATGGGCCTGACCCAAGTTTGGAAGAATTATTTAGCCAAGAAAACCGCACAGCTATTGGCCCTTTTGGCAACAGTCCGCGGAGCGCAAACTGAGGTCTCACCCGAGGTAGCAACGGGGGGGGGGGTACTGGAACCAAGCTTCCGTACCCTTAGGATGTCTAGATGTGGTTCAAAGGTATCGTGCACCGTTCTACAACCTCGCGCTGCTTTGTATTTGCGCAGATCCAAACCTAGAATGGTTCTTAACTTTCTATGATCACACTGTTTACATATCTAATCTATGTGATGAAGTATTGTAACTCAGATCTACTTCTAAGGGTATTTAAGCAAACATTTAACAAATTTAACCAGTTCACACACTTATAATAAACTTAGATTCAACTATATCTTTAACATAAGCATATGCACATAGATTAAATAGTTATATCAACCATTCATATAGTCAGATTTGCAATACTCAGATTGCAACACAAAATTTACTGAAGAAACTTATCTTTATTTCCACTTATCACCAATACATCCAGATCTACCCTGTGCACTCAGCTGTTGGGGTCTGTGCACAAAGCTGTGGACTCTTCCAGGCCTCTACGCACATAGATATAGAGCCTCTATCCACTACCCAAATCCCCGACTCAGACTTATAGAAGCTTTCAGAATACTTCCCTCAAAAGCCCATTACATTTCAGATCCAAAACTATCCAACAAAAACTTAGCTACCTCTACCCATAGAGCCTCACTCTATTTATACCTTTCCATGGACCGCGATCCATGGGCAGGCCGACTCATCTTACATTTCTTTACATTATTTTTGGGCGGAATACCCTTTGACTTCAACCTATTACAAATCACACTCCGCACTTCTCGCGGAGTCTTTACCCAAAATTTCGATCTTCGTGCCCCATGACCATTATGCAGGGATTCCACTACCCAACATGTACACAATGTTACATGTACACAAAACCACGTGCATGGAATGTACACGACATCACATGTACACAAAACCCTATGCAAGACATGTACATAACACCACTTGTACACAACAACATTTGTACACCATGCACACAAGACCATAGGTACATAGCATTGCATATACAACATGTATACAGCACCCCATGTACACAACACTTCATATCCAACACAGGCACAACACCATATGCACGCAACACTTCATATCCATCAAGCGCACAGTACGATATGTACACAAAACTACATATCCAACATGTACATGACACCATATATACCGAGAACTCCATATGCAACATTCACACAAGACTATTTGTACCATAGCACTTTGTACATAACATTTCGCAGACAACATGTACACACATTATATATACACAACACTGCATGTGCACAACATATACAACATATGCACAAAAATAGTACCACACATCCAAAGTGACATTGTCCTACCAAGCAACCTTGCTTCTAGTGTCTTATCCATGCTTGTCCCAACATGCCTTGGATCTCACTTCTTTCATTCAAATGATGTATCCCTTAGAGTTAGCTATCATAGCATAAACATAGGCATAAGACAATCATACAATATCAATTCATACCCACATGATATTGACCTCGTATATTGTCATGACTACTCTCCCCACTTGATTCCCCATAAGATTAGGAACCAAGTCATGACATTCATATGCATAAGAAACCATTCCTCTAGAAGAATGATTCCTAATGACCTTGCCAGACAACAACATACATACATACATATATAGATATAATTATTAGCATTAAACAATATGGAAGACAATGACATACATACATACACATATATACATATAAATATTATCATCAATAGTCATGATCCATGATGACCCTATCAGACATGACATACATACACACATACATGTATACATATATAAACATCAAAATAGTCATGATCATACCATAATTACCAGATAGCATAAGGCCAAGGTTAAGAGAACTCCCTTTATCCATGCACAACAATGAGAACAACATTTCTCAACATATCCAAGTCATATGAAACCTCAAATCCATTTACTTTACCATTTATGTTACCTTTCTCATGTTTTTCCTATCACTATCCATTTACCTCAATGGACCCAACCAATCTAATTAGTTGTCATACACTTTCCTTCAACTACACTTATACATGCCCTAAGCTTCATCTAGGCCTTACATCCCCTGTTGGGTACCACACAACTCTCACCAAGCTCCATTAACTTTCCTCTTTCCCATCATATTCCCAATACTCAAAACAATAAAAGGAAGACCGATAAGCAAATATAAAAGCCATATAAAACCAACAACAATATGACACCATAAACAAAGTGGCAAGGCCTTTCACCAGACAAAATCAAAATCACAAATCAAGCACAACAATCACAAAATACCAAAAGCACAAGACTAACAAAAAACACCATTACTCAATCCCATGGTTCCCAAGGAAAGATCAACCAGAACCGTCTTCAATATTTCATGGCAACCTCTCTTGCCATGAAACTCCCTACATCGTACTACCATAAACACATAAATGTCAGTGCATAAGTAAACATAACAATACTATGGTCACGTTACCTTGATGGGCCAAGCATGTTGCTTGCAACTAAACACATCCACACCATCTATCAAGGGACTCCAATTCTCTTTATGGATTCACATGTAAGTAGAGACTAGATAATATACCTATGAAGTACATGTTCTTGAAGCTATCACATATCCACATAATGTCAAACAAAAACCAAGGTTAAGAAGACTTCCTGTATGCGATGAACTCATTCATTTGGAATTTGGGTTTCTAAACATAGCCAAAGGAATTCTTTTCCCATTCCTTTCTTTTTCCTTTTTAGCTTACTACAATTGAGTCTTTCAATATACTATCACATCACCTAGCTATTAAACTAGTAGAAAATGGTGAAACTAGTGACTAGGTGACTAAAAAAGTTAGTCACCACAACTTTTCTAAGTGACATACTACCAAAATTTAGCAATATTAAGATATGTAGAAATTCTGACTGTAGATTAAACTGATAATGCAATATAACTAAAGAAAAATACTTTAATCTACTTCCACAATCAATTTTGCGAAACATTAAAATATTTGAGCAAGATCAAGCTAAATACATATAACCAAAAGAAGAATCAATACACATGAAACACAGAAGAATACTCTAGGGAAAGCCTCAGCTAAAAACCCTGTTATCTGTATTATCATACAAGTGGAAATATATCAAGATTACACAAAGCCTTAGCTCTCACAGCTAGCCAGCTCTCAGTACAATCCCTCACAAATGCTCAAAAACAAAATAGACTGCTCATATGCCTTCTCCTCTACCCTCCAAGCTCCTATTTCCTTGCACTATTTCTCTTGGGTGATCCTACTATTACCAAGTGTAACATTGATCACTCACATTGATCTCACACCCTGTAAAACTGCGTAATACTCAAGGAATTAATTCCTTCTGCATGCATGAGTTTTGTTTATAGAAAAACTCATGCAGCTGATAGTACATTGTCCCTGTCTTTAATCTCAACTAGGTCTTTCTCTAAATAGATATGCATGAGTTACTGATGAGAGAATCTTTAGTTATTAGGAGTACACTAGTTGGATGCATGCATGCATTAACTAACTGAACTCACAATTAGTTCCTCAAACAGTTTGGAACTAATTTAAATGGACTTAACTCAGTAAACTCAGATAACTAATTACAACTCACATATAACTCAATATTATCTCGTTAATTAAGGGATAATCTCTTTAATTTAAGGGATAATTGTTGCATGACTTCACAAAGACTTCTAGCTTGAATTTCTCCAAATAATTTTTTTTGTAAACTATGGAGGGACCTCTCTTTTTCTATTACTATGGGTCAAAAACCATTACATATTTGTAGTGGCCTCAACCCAACCCGAAGGGAAACCAAGTTTATTGGCCACCTTAGGTTCTTTACATCCATCCAAAAATAAAAAGTCTTAAGCCTTCTTGTCCATGCCAGATAAACTAAACATTCATAAAGACTTCTAATTTTCCTTATTTGCATTCTAAACTTATCAAAAAAAGCTTTAGTGCCTAATCTATTATCTACTATCTTCATGGAAACAAAATTGATACATATCTTCTGTTACTGAGCCTCCATTCCTGTCTGCTGCTCCATTTCATTCTTGATGTCTGGGTGGCATTGCTTTATCTGCTGCTGTATTTCATCCATCTTCTTGTCTTGCATTAACAGAGTAATCTGGATATTCCTCAGTTCTTTCTTTAAATTTGGAATTCCTTGAGACATCTCAGCCATTTCCATGGCTACTTGCTCCATTGCCTTAGCGAGCAGTCTCTTCATGACCCAATAAACATGCAACGCCTATTTATATAGAGTCATGTGGCCTCTCGTGTTTCCTAGATCCGGGAGAAGGTAAACCCAATCTTCCATATCAGGATCAGATTGTCCCTGAGTTGCCTCCTCCTCCATTTGCTGGATTATCCTTCTAACTTCTTTGTTGGTATTCTCATAATAAGCTTTTTCTGCATACTGAATTTTCTTCCCCACAACTCTTATAGTTTTTCCAACAAAAGTTGTTGCCTGCTCTTCTCTGCGGTATCCTGCTCTTCCCCTGCCCCTTCCACGTTGTCCCCGATGTCCTCCCCTGCCTCTTCTGCTCCTGTAATTTCCTCTCTCCTTGATTTCTCGTGCCCGAAGCGCTGCCAATTCCTCGTACTCCCCTTCGCTCGCGGCCCTGCCATTCCTCATCCTCCCGACTCTCTTGGCTATCCTCTGTCTCGTGCTCCGCATTCTTTCCTCTTTTTGCTCAACCATGCTCTCCTTTTCCCTCATCCGAGTCATACATCTTAACATCATCCCCTGAGTCATCCGAAACCATTACAGTTTCTTCAGCCACCTCTTCGTTCGCCACTCCTTTTCCTTTGTTTCCCCAGCTGCTTCATTCTCTGGTGGCTTCAGTCTCCTCATTCCTCACTCTCCTTCTGGTCCCCATTTTCCCCTTCATCTCTGCTCTAGTTTCTTTAATTACCTGGTTGCGCTGCCTTCCCTTACGCCTGGCTCGCTCCCTCACCACCCTTCTCCTTTTCCAATCCTCCCACTCTTCCCTTCGCCTCTGCCTTCCTTCGTGTCTCTTTCCTTCTTTATTCCCCTCCCTCCAATTTCCGCTTGTTGTCTTTGCCTGCCCGCTTTGCCACCTGTTCCTTCGTTTGTTGTCTACGTCCCTTCGCTCTTCGTTCATACCTGCAGACTCGCCTCCGTTGCTTGACGCCCTATCATCTCCGCCTCCCTTCATCGCCAATCCGTCATTGATCCACCTTGATGCATGATGCTGCTTGGCTGTCCTACTGCCCCTGCCTATCATTACCTGGCCCTCCACTGCCCTATACTCCTTTCGCTCCTGCCTTGTATTAATTGCACTGTACACCGCCAAAATGACCTCGATCGGGGGAATTTCTCCAAATAATTAATTCAAGATGAATTAATTAATTATTTTTCAAGCAACTGGTGAGACTAAATTCGAATTTTAACTCTCAATTTTAATTCAAGGACAAATTAAAATTGGAATATTCTTGTTGTCACATTTCAACAAGATATCCAACTAAAAATGACTAACATAAATGACTAATTCAGTCACAAGTTAAAATATACGACTAGCTAATAAGTAATACTACTAAAAATGACTAATGTGAATGACTAATGTAGTCAAGGAAGAAAAATATGACTACCTAACAAGAACTACAATAATATGAATTAGTCTTTTATACTAGTCATCTTAATTGCATCACTTCAACAATCCAAAATTACAAGTCATAAGGGATTCAAAGGCTATTATAGATTGGAAGAAAGGTTATACTTCGTTATACACTTCTTGGTTAGATCTGAGGATGATTATAATTATGGAGCTCATTAGAATATTTAGGTTCATATCATTTGATCATATTCATAGGGAATTAAATTCAAAGGTTGACAAATTATCAAAAATGGGAGTGGACCAACACCTCCTTTTGCAATGTGACACACCCACCTATATATGTTGCAAGAACCTTGCCAACTTATTTAGTGGGTTGCACATCTATTTGACATTTCTTCTTCGCCTTGCAAAGTGGTAGTGCTAAGGAGAGGGTATGAACTTTGATCAAGGAATGTTCGCATACTAGCACTACCAAGTTTCCTTCATGCAACTTGTCAAATGTCTTACGTTTTCTTCACAACTTCTCATGGTGCTTAAATTACTCTTCTAAGCCTCTGATGGAGACTACAACCCTCCAACATCTCTAACTATTCAAACTCTTCAACCTTTGTTAGAGTCTTCTTAGACGTGCACACATACTTGAAGCAAAGCCTAACACTAGCATCATGAATGTGCATTCTCATTCCCTATTTTAATGCCTCATTGAAAGTGAATTATCGTATTTCCTAAAATTAAATGTTCACGTCTTAAGGAAAAACACCTACTTTGCTTATAACAACCTAAACTATGCAGATGACTAGGAGAGAACTCCATTTTCTCAAGATGAAACCATAGGGTACTACAACCCCAATCACACAACAATTTGAATATATTTAACCTAAAGAAAGATGTATATCCTACTCCTTCCAAATTTGACATATGAATTTTAATAAGCTAACATTTGTTTTTAACTATTAAATCCATTTACTATATAATTTGTTTTATTTTTAACCACCTAATATGGAAGAGCACATAAATGTTTTCAATACAACCAAGTTAAAAGCACTTGTTTCCTTCCAACATCTCACATTTTTCCTCCATAAACTTTAATAGCAAAATCATTGCATAAAAAAATAACCTTAAAATTAAAGTATTTTTATTTTTATTATTATAATAAATACCACCTAATATCACATCCAAAAACATGTAAAAACCTATTAGTTTCTCAAATAAAACTAAAATATATAAGTGCAAATAAAATATTGTATCTATTTTTTTAGCATTGGAAAATTTTAACACTATTTAAAAATTTAAACTTTAATTCTGCTTCACAATACCCCTCCCAACTACAAACTTTTCATAGTGTGGGAAAATGACATATGAGATAGTTCTGAATTATCATGGTTTTATGACTAGCTAACCCAGTATCAAATTCCATCATCGAATCTTCAGTGCATTGATCATGGAAGACCCAATATCGAATGCCTCCAATCTTGAGTCCATTTATCATGGTAAATCCAATATCTAATGTCACCATCGAATCTTCATTAAAAAATTTGGAGGCATCTATTCTCGTTGTCATTGGCAATATCTATCTTCCTGAAGCAGTTGTTCTGTTCTAGATATATGTAAAACCTGGTGAGTCATTCCCAGATTTTACTTCATCTTTAAAAGAATGAGACTACCATTCTGGTATATATTAGGGTTTGATTTATACTGTAAAAACTATCCCACATTCTTGCTTCGAGACATGAAGCTGTAGATAAATACCAAAGATTACTA
The DNA here is from genome assembly GCA_000404065.3 of Pinus taeda. Taxonomy (NCBI): domain Eukaryota; kingdom Viridiplantae; phylum Streptophyta; class Pinopsida; order Pinales; family Pinaceae; genus Pinus; species Pinus taeda. Next base: position 51,365 of record APFE030143592.1, on the reverse strand, counting down.
TTGTACATTCCATTTGGAGCCCAATCTAACACTCCAAACTATTTTTCTATGGAAATCAAATCCCAAAAACTGAAATTCCCATCACATTGTGATCCCATATGGGTTGACGCCTCCTCTCTCCGATAAAATCCTAAAGCTTGTTGAATCCATTGCTAGCCTCTTCCCAGAAAAGTGAAACTAGATCGGCCCCTACCTAAGGGATACGTTGAGGGTGCCTTGCATTGAGATGTTGTTATTGGAGGTTGCTGTAGTGACCCCTAACGTGAGTCTAGCCTTTAGTGTAGCGAAAGTTGAGGAAAAATGTGAGGATTTCCCTTTTTATTGGGCTCCATTCCTCTTCATTCAGAAGAGCTTTCCTGCCATTCACAAGATTTCCAAAGATGACATGGAATATTTTGTATCGATGGTTAGTGCATGCCGATTAGATTTAAACGAGTGAATGTCTCAATGAGGCAATAGATTGAAATGAGTGAACATCTCCATGAGGTTTCCCTCCAAGATTCTCCCAGCAAGACACCCCTTGATATAAGTAATATCTCTTTCTTTTTCTGCCTATTTTCTCAGCTACGTGAACTCAAGACAACATATTAAGAGGGGAAGAAAAATAAAGACAGTAACTCAGTGTCTGGAAAACTTAGGCAAGGTTCCATATCTGCATTCATGAACCATAACTTCCACATGGAAAATAGTTGGGACTATATCTCAAATGGGGTTAATGAAAGCCAACAACATATAAGGCTTTCTTTTTGCTCATTTCCTTCAACAAGCATGGTTTCCATTCTAATGATAATTGGGTGAAAAATTTTGTTCCCTAGAATGAGATTTTTGTCACATCTTCAAAAATATATTCTTTGAAGAAAATTAAGACACCAAAAGTTCTAATGAATCTGGGATCCATTGGATCATGGAGTAGGGTTTACTGGAGACGAAGGACAAAATAAAGTTCAAGTTGTCTATTGAATGTAATGAAAATGAGTATCCTCTTAACTCTTTAGTAGACAATGATGAATTTAAGGAGTTTAATGAGGCAAACTCCTCTGTTATAGTTTAAAGATATTCTATAATTATCAATAAAATAAGGTTTTATGGGGAAACACTTACTACATGGGTGATTTTTTTAGGTTCCTATAGCTCAAGAAATATATCACAATTAAAAAAGCAGCCAATAATTTCTCAATCCATGAGAAGAATTCCTTCTTATGAATAGAGTGAAAAGATGGACAAAGGCCAAGTCTTGGAATGTGGAATGGAGAAATTCTAACAACTAAATCTAGTTGAATGGGTGAAATACAATAGAGATTATGTCCTAGGACGCTGAAGCTAGTTATTGAGGCCAAATGAATAGAGTGAGAGGCAGGCTCCTCATTGGAGTCATCAATCACTATAAAATGGATGATGTATTAGCAAATGATGTCCTCAACGAAGTGACTGCACAATACTATCGGGAACAAAAGAGAGAGGTGTTAATTTTAGGTATGTTCTATGCTTAGAGAAATTTATTTAAATTTTCATAGTCAGCTCAATACCTTTTCTAGATTAGCAAACACATCAGCATTAAAGTAAATTTCAGATAGAACATAAACATAGATCGTAGAAGACAAGCCAAGACAAGAGGAAACAAGATGTGGCACTAGCCAGGGACAAACCCCAATGTGGGGAAATCCTTGATTAATTCTTCTTATATGTTCTTCATTAGTTTACCAGAGAGAGAGAGATAGTACATATAAAACAAAAGTCAACACTTTGACTTATAATAGCATAGATCATCTTTAAGAAGATGATACATGAGTTAGCAGAGCTTAGTTGAAGACATGTTGCTTCAACTGATTCTCCAAGGTGGCTCCATCACTTGTCATTGTGCTGCACCTCATCATCATGTTGCACCTCATTGTGCTGTATCGTGCTGTACCTTCTGGTAATGAAACATCTTGTTGTACCTTATCATCACTAAGTTTGACCTCATTACCATGTTGCACACATCATATTGTTGCACCATGATTTCTTGCAGTCCCTTGCAAGCACCATGTCCTTGCTATCCCATCTACCATGCTCCACCATGATTTCATTTGCTGTTGTCCCACTATTTAGTATTTTTGTGCCATGTCATAGCTTGTTGTCCCAAGTACCAAGCTCCAACAAGCACCATGTTGTTGTCCCACTATTTAGCATTGATACTACTATCCCTATGTGCTTTGGCTACTACATGTCATTGTTGCTCCTATGATTACTTGTTGTCCCATTTTTGTTTGCAGCTCCATGCTTGCTATTGTCCCATTGAAACCTACAGTAACCCAACAATCATGCTCCAAAACATACCTTAAACAACCTTAATACATTGTGGTCTAGTCAAGGTAGATGGCTACCTCCTCATGCTACTATTATGAGTGTATGGAAGCCCCTAACGCTTCCACGCTGGCCTGTTTTGGAGTGGCTAGGCCTATGGCCTACCACAGACTTTTGTTGCACACTAACAGCCTTCCGAAACAATCTTACCTTGCCTTTTGCTTCCCTCAAACAATTAGTTCTCCTTTCCAAACTCGACCTCCCTGCAAGTATGAACAAACCTCATTTAGAATAGTGTATGACAGTGAATGACTACGTCTAGGGTATTCTAGGATAGCATCATTAGGCCTGCGTTTAAGCCTCTCCATACATCGTTATGTTCCTCCTTTACTCAGCCTAGGAGCTTGGCCTCTCGGCCCTAGAACCTTGGCCCTCCATCCATCAATTTGGTCACTTGAAGTGGCCTGCAGCTAGGGCATCATGGACCTGCGGCTAGGGTAACCCTTCTTGACTGCAGCTAGGTATCCTTTTAGGACTGTGTCTAGGTAGGCTTTTAGGAATGCAGCTAGGGAAACTTGTTTAGCCTCCTTCATAGCTATGTTAACACTCCTTCCATGACTACATTAATGGTAAGGACATCTTCTTTAGGTCAGTGTATAGGTCCCTTCCATAACTGCAGTTTGAAATCCATTAGGGTAGCATATATTAGCCTCCTTTCCTCCTATGTTTAGGGCTTGCTCTCCTAGATTTATCTTCCACTAAAACCCAAAGTGAGTGGAGATAAATCAAGAGTGAAGTGTGTGTGAAATGACTCTCAAGTCATCTCCTTTTATACTAAAACTTTGAGCACATGTGGGGGTTATTTCGCTATTGGCCGACCTTGATGAATTGTCTTATAACACAAATAAATTCATAACTCCATGAATACTTATCGGAATCTGATGATATTTAGAGAAATATTACACCTCTTGATGAGAGGAGTCCAGGAAAAATATTAGCTGACATAAATAAGATGACCCACATAGAGTTTTTCCCTAGTTTCCAATTTTAACACGAGGAAGCACAACTCTCATAACATCCAAGGGGGTGGGGAAGAAGAGGAAAAGTGGCACATTTTAGAGTTTCTCTTGGTCAACATATAGAAGCCACTTCTTCCTATCACTTTAATATGAAAAAATGTCAAGATATGTGACACAATAAGTATAACATGCTACGAGGATAATTGGTGAAAATAGGTTGGATATAGACAAAAGTGAGCCCAAGGATATAGTTATACCTTCTACAGTTCCTTTTCACAACACTTTCAATGATTTAATGAATCAACAAATCTTGATCATGAAAACAAAATTAAATTCTTGGAATATTAGAAGTCTGGTGCATAGCAGAAAGAAATATGTAGTACTAGCAAGCAAGGTTGTTTAAGATAGAAGGGAAGATATTATAATCTATAGGAAGTCAAAGCTCAAACCTTTGATGGGTTTTGTTTCATAAGGTAAATGATGGTCCACTAGTTATGTACAATTGTATGATAGTGGATATAGATAGTGCTAGATCTTCTAACCTAATTAGAACCTATCTTCTAGACATTGTTTTATGATGGTTCTATGTTACATGAGGGTGCAAGGGAAGACTCTACATTGATTGATCCCTAGAAAAACAATACCCTTATTTCCTATATGCCTTGAAAAATTCATTGATTTGAAGGTGAAACATTTAAAAGTTTTGGTTTGAAAATTATATTATGGAAGGAAATGAATTCCATCCATTTACTTTTGCTTCATTTGGAGAATTGCCATTTTGAGGTATGAACCTTGATTACTGAATTTTATGCATTTAGTATTGTTTCCATTCCGAGATCTTCATTACTACCTTCACAACTCTATTTCCTTCATGAGCCCTTATCACATAGATAATACCTTATCACATTAGGATTACTAACAACTAACTATTATGTCATCAATGATGCCTTACTAGCACTTGATATAACACTGAGACAAAAGTGTTGTAGAGTAACATCTATGCTATGATTATATTCACTGTGAATATATCCAATTCATAGATCCAAACTTATTCACTGAGATTACTACCATGTTGAGAAATCTAGGGCACTAGTATTAGTTGATTTCTCTTCTATTAGTGACTGCTTTTGATTTTTTTTTTACTTGTTTAGATTAGAATCTTCTTTATGTTAGATTCTTAATGTTCTTCTTCATCAAACAGTAACAAATGCATGAACATAAATATACAAGAGACATAACATGTAGGCTATGAGTCAAGGAAAAAACCTCTCACTCTTTGAGAGGAAAATGTGCACAAATTATTCTTATAGAGATTCCAATTGACGAATACTGAGTCCACGACCCTTGAGCTAGTATCCACTCTAAGACCAAGACACATGTTCTATTGAAAATTTTCTTCTTGACTCCTCTTCCACCAAGCTCTTCATCATTGTCTTGATACCGAGATCTTCATTACTGCCTTCACAAATATGTTTCCTTCATGAGCCCTTATCACAATAGGATTACCAAAAATGAACTGTTATGTCATCAATGGTGCCTTACTTGCACTTGATATAACACCACGACAAAATTATTGTAGAGCACCATCTATACTATGATTATATTCACTGTGAATATATCCACTTCATATATCTAAACTTATTAACTGAGATTACTACCACTTTGATCTGAGCTATAGTCTTGCTACCCACTTAGACATGTTGCCCCTATGATCTAATCTTCTGTCTTGCTACCACCCTAGACTTGTTGCCACTATGATATGAGCTTCTATATGGATCTGCTTCCCTTCCACATTTTGTCACGCATACTATCTAAAATACAAAGAGACCTTTCTGTGGAGATCTGAAACTGTTTTACTATCTCATCCATAGAAAATTTCAGAGGTATGCGAAGTATGTTCTCTGGTAATGCAAAGAGCCTAAACTCCTGTATATAGTGATTCCTCCATATACTTAAGCGGACCTGAGAATCCTAGTGGGTGGATCTCCTTAATGTGAGTCGGCATAAGTTTGTCACCTTATTTGGAAGTCGACATGAAGAGAGGACAGTGTGCTTGTCATTGGAGGGTTACATAGACTTCTATTTATTTGACATATGCTAGGGAAGAGATCTTCATACATGACATTGACTCTTTGACACTAGTGATAAATCCTAAGGCTCTCAACGGGATCCACTAATAAATAAAATCTATTTCTCATGAAATGAGTAAATGTCTCCATGAGGCTACCCTCCAAGATTCTCCCAGCAAGCCATCACTTGATACAGGTAATATGTCTTACTTTTTCTTAGTTGCATGCACTCAAGACAACATATTAAGAGGGGAAGAAAAATAAATACAATTAATCATGGTCTAGAAAACTCATCCAAGGTTCCATATTATTCATGAACCATAGCTTCCACATGGAAAAAAAATCTTGGACAGTATCTCAAATGGGGTTAATGAAAGCAAACAACACAGAAGGATTTCTTTTTGCTCATTTCATTCAACAAGCATGTTTTCCTATCTAATGATAATTGGGTGGAAATTTTTGTTCCCTAGAATTACATGTTTGTCACATCTTCAAAAAAATCTTCTTTGAAGAAAATTAAGACAACAAAAGTTAAAATTAATGGAAACATAAATAAAATTATGACATTTTCTAATGACTCTAAGATACATTGGATCTTGGAGTAGGGTTTAATCGAGATGAAAGACAAAAGCAAGTTCAATTCGTTTGTTGAATGTATTGAAAAAGAGTATCCTCTTAACTCTTTAGCAAACAATGATGACTTTAAGGAGTTTAATGAGGCAAAGGCCTTTGTTGTAGTTAAGAAATATTCTATAATGATCAAGAAAATAAGGTTCTATGAGTAGCGCTTACTACATGGGTGATTTGTTTGAGGTTCCTATAGCTCAATAAATCTATGACAAATTAACCAGGAAGACAATATTTTTTCAATCCATGAGAAGAGTGGCTTCTTATGAAGACAGTGAAAAGGTAGAAAAAGGCCAACTCTTGGAATGTGGAATCAATGTGTGGCTTAGGAAGTGTCAGCATCAGTGCAGCTTTTATATAATAGTAGTACTAAAGCAACTTTACAATATGGTTTTGGAACATGACTAATATGTCACATCAACAATGCTATTCAAAAGAGATATTCTCTATGGATATAATAAACTTTCGTGATTGGCTTACATATTTCGTTTCATGAAACACATTGTGAAGCATTTGGGAAAATTCTTTGTGTTGGAATCAAATAGAATAAGACAAGATGATTTTATTTGTTTCTAACTAATCATCACAAAAGTATGTCAATGGGACTAAGAGAGGATATCCAATGTAATTACAAAGTGAGACTATGAAAGAATCTCCCAAATCAATGCTACCAAAAAGTAGATAAATATAAGGATCAATTCCCTAGCTAAAATAAACTTTAAGAGAAGATAGGAGTACAAGAGAAATTCTAGCAACTAAATCTATGTGAATGGGTGAAATAAAATAGAGAGTATGTCCATGGATGATGAAGCTGGTTGTTAAGGCCAAATGAATAGAGTGAGAGGCAAGCTCCTCATTGGAGTCATCAATCACTGTAAAAGGGCTGATGTACTGGAAAATGATGTCCTCAAGGAAGTGACTGCATGATACTATTTGGAAAATAAGAGCCAAGAAGCACAACTCTCATAACATCCAACGGGGTGGGGAAGGAGAGAAAACATGGTGCATTTTAGAGTTTGTCATGGCCAACATATAGAAGCCACTTCTTCCTATCACTTTAATATGAAAAAAATTCAAGACGTGTGACACACTAAGTATACCAAGCTACAAGGATAAATGGTGAAAATACGTTGGATATAGACAAAAGTGAGCCCAAGGACATAGTTATACCTTCTACAATTCCTTTTCACAATGATTTAAATGATTTAATGAATCAACAAATATTTGACCATGAAAACAAAAATAAATTCTTGGAATGTTAGAAGTTTGGTGCACAACAAAAAGAAATATTCAATACTAGTAGGCAAGGTTGTTCAAGATAGAAAGGTAGACATTATAATCTATAGGAAGTAAAAGATAAAACCTTTGATGGAGTTAGTTTCATAAGGTAAATGATGGTCCAGTAATTTTGCACAATTGCACAATAATGGATATAGATAATTCTAGATCTTCTAACATAATTAGAAACTAACTTCTAGAAATTATTTTATGATGGTTCTATGTTACAGGGGGGTACAGGGGAAGACTATACATTGATTGATCCCTAGAAAATGCATACCCTTATTTCCTATAGGCCTTGAAAAAGTTCTTGATTTGAAGGTGAAACATTTAAATGTTTTTGTTTGAAAATTATATTATGGAAGGTCAAGAATTCCATCCATTTTATTTTTCTTCATCTGGAGAATTTCGAATATGAGGTGCAAACATTAGTTACTGAATTTTATGCTCTTAGTATTGTGTCCATTCCTCAATGTAAGATTATATTATGTCTCTTGTAATTTTTCCGGAGAGGTTAGGATGAAATGAATGTTTTTTTGACTATTTCTTGCTTCACATCTTCCACTATCCATTTTGTAGGTTGCCAGTCATTGATCCATTGTTTCACTTTGGGATTGAGCCTCTCTATGTCCTTTATTATTTGGTAATATGTCATAATCAATTCTTTGATTATCTCAACACATGGAACATTTTAAGTTCTCAACTAAATGGGATTTAATTTGTCCAGCTAGGCTTGCCACAAATAAAACCTAGGGATGATGGGTAAGAGGGATTTGATTATGGTATTTCCTATCATGACTCTAGGGTAGTTCTTATACTAGACAAAAAAGAAACTTGACCCCAACTGGATGGTCTAGAAGATAGAGGGATATTTACCTCATATATAATAAAGTTACATAATGAGATCATTAAAGGGTATTCATGGAAAAGATGGGTCATGGATACGTCACGATCTTTGCAACAAAACCACTAGGGTGGAGAGAGTATATGGTTTTTGAACTAGTTCTTAGCAATTAGCATCTTCATATGCATTATGAGGCATAATAAATATACGTTTTGAGCAAGAACTTGTTCCACATGATGGAAACACATAGAATCCATAAGTAGATTGTTTCAAAATAGTAAGGTAAATTTGCTTTACAGCGTATTGTCCTTGTGTTTCCCTGTGAGGGGTTTTTCTCTCTTCTGAAAGCAATTGGAGCTAAATCTTTTAGGGATAGGGTCATTTCATTCCAGTGCTTTATCAAATGAAGAGGAAGATTTGAAGGCTACTTCCATCCTTTCCAAACTGTTTTATCATATTCACTTCAAATGGAGATATCAACAAGAATTTGAACACCATTATTTTCTGCAAAGGCCTTTGGGATAAGGGAATATTTACCATAATGGAGTCCCTCCATATCTTTATTGTTTTCTCATTCATGGGATGGAGTTGATTTACAGATTTAGATATATCCAAAGGGAAGGTCTCTCAAAAGGATCATGTGCCTTTTTACCTCATTAAAATATATGTTCCAGATTACTTCCTTTCACCCTATTATTTTTCCAAAAAACCAGATATTAATATATGCATGGACATGGTAATGGTGTAGTGACATATAATGTATTGAGATATCTCTAATTCTCTATGGCCTTGGGGTAGTCAAAAAAATTCATGGGAGGAGGTCAAAGTTCTGAAACACTTCTTGGTATTTAATATTTCTATTTTAGCTTATGGTTTCACTAGAGCATTATCTGAGGTAACTTTCCCTTATCTAAGGTCTGATGCTTATCTTTGATGTGTTTTTATGGAGGTTATTCCAATGCAGATCCTAAGGCTTAAGGCTGGCCTTACAAAGTGACTGAAATGAGATGTCTGAACACAAGTTTTCAAGTTGATCTATGGGTTATATACACTTCCCTTCTGTAGCATGTATGTGACTCTCATTAGGCTACTCTGGAATTTTCATGGTAGTCTTTTATTTTGAATTGGTTGAATCTTCTTCCAGGAAAGATTTGCTGCCCTCTTAAGGTTCAAATTTGGGCACACATAAAGACCCATTTTAACACCTAACATAGTTTATTTGTGCAGACTTAGTAATTGTCCTAAGGTATTTTTGACAAAGGGCTAATTTATTTTTTTTGGAAGACATCTTCCTCTAAAGTCACTCCTATGCAATTTAGGTTTCTCATTGTAATTTTCGTGCAATTTTAAGTGAAATTTTTGCAGCCTTGAGTATGGTATGTTTGCATCCTTTTCTAGATGATCTGAAACCTATAGTTGTGTAGAAGGACAAAATTAATTACAACACATAATTTCTCTCCCTTGATTACATATTCAACACTCTTAAGGTTCATATGGTGGTATATTGTAGAGCTCCTACGGTTAGTATTTGACTAGTATTGATATATTAAGTAGCAACTCCATAAAACAATTTTGCTGACCTTTCTCTTGCATCATTTCTATCATCATTAGTTTTGTTCAGAGATTTGTCTTTCCATAGAGGACATAAATAGTATTTTTAGAGATTCAAGGCGCATATCTACAGATCAGTCCTATGGCATCTTTGTGAACCATACTACAAAGTCCAAATGTGGCAAGAGGTGGTAATCCTTGCTGGAGAATATACTTGTTGTATTGAACTTGAAGACAAAATAAAATTTTCTCATGAGGGCTCAAATTGAAGCATTAAAATCTAATCCTTGATAGTGAAGGTTTCATTAGGTCATCTTGAAGATCCATATCTTAACCAAAAAAGCTTGCTAAGATATAAGATAGAGTTGTTGTGTAGCAATATTTATCAATAAATCTGAGGTATGAGGATACATTTTAATTTGAGCAATTATTGAAACTTGGACTAGTTTGAAGGATTGGACATCATATGTACATTGTGATTGATTGAGGTACATTGAAGTGTATAGCACATTGTGTTTAGAGATAAAAAATATAAGTCCACTTGCATAGCTAGGCCATGGTTATTTCTGTCCAGAACTTGTGTTGATCAAGTTGGATGCTAGGGTTTAATAGTACTGCGTTATGGTGATAAGGTTTAGGCCACAGACTTGTGCATAACTATTCATGAAAATAATTGATGAACTGCGAGTATGGCCAAAATCTAGTAAGACAAGGTGCTCGAGATATACGCTTTAAAGATTGTAACTCATGTGGATGCCTCCATATATAAGATAAGTCAGTGTAGTAGAAAATATTTTGTTTTGATTGCAGATATGGATGGTAGCGAACAATGGTATACTTTGTTTGATGACAGAGCTTGTATTTTCAAGCTTTTTGGTGTTTGATGAGTGAATGCCATGATGATTTATGTATGCCATTATGGAAAAACTCTGCTGCTTATTGATAATTTGATACAGTATTAGTTATGTCATTTAGTTTCTTCATTATCCAATGGATCCATTTTATTTGGTGGCTTCTTATATCAAACAGAGTTAAAGGAATTTGTTTTTATACTATGGAGGTTCTAAAGAACACAATTACTTACCTAATCTAATTAGAGGTAAGATGGAATATTGTTATTGTCAAACATTTCTTTTCTTGTTGGTTCCATAGAATTTAATTTGATTTCCACTCCCTTTATGTGCCACAATTAGTGAATTTGTCAACTGTGGCTCAGGGATTTTCATTGTGCCATGATAGATTTTTTAACTTAAAACTCACTTTGATGGAGTCTGTGTAGAGAACAAATTTATCTCAAGCATCATTTGGAAGTATTCTAGTCTCTAGAATCTAAATATAATGAGGTTTCATGATATGAATATTTAGTGCCAATTCAAATCACGTAATTGTGCCTTCACAGTCCTTCAAATATCTAATTTATCTCCTCTACTTTACCTTTCACTACCCTTAAAATCTCTAATTTGTCTACCCTATAAGTTGGGCTTGGGTTTGAGGAAATTCAAATTCAAAGCTCTGAACTCAAACTTGCCTCCTAGGTTATTGAATCCTGGCTAGCTCATCAAGCACCCATTCAGGAAATCTTGAAGTTACCTTCTGGAGAAGTTGCTATAGGCTCAACTGATACCACTCTGAAGCTCTGGAGAGTTTCAAAATGTCTTCATACTTTTATAGGACACACAGGTACATCTGAGATAAAATACATATTAATTTTATGAGGTGCTTTAAGCATGGAGGAGATGTGCAATATCAATTAAAACCATTAATCTAACCAGTTTTATTGCACTACCTATGGTTACTAAAGTGAATTTCTCATATTATGATGAAAGCTAGCCAACCCTTCTTCAGGCTACTATTTTATAAGAGATCCTCAACATTATGAGAAAAATTGTAAAGCAAAGGAGTCTAAGTATGTAGAGAATATTGGACTTCATATGATGTGTTGTAAGTTGTAACTTTTATGTAACATATTTGTCTGTTTACCATGAAACCATATCTTTTGACATTGCAAGTAAAATCAAAATATCTTGTTGCTTCTTCACATACCTTCTCTAGAATTATCATGTGAGTTGTAGGTGTCTTTATACTCTCTTTCTTCATGCATACTTTCTGAAACTGCATTGTTTCTTTCCTTTCTCATACAATTTGAAGAATCTCTTCTTATTTTGAAATGTAAGAATTAATTCAAGAGTTTCTGAAAATTGGCAGGGTTTTATTTGAAGGGTAGATAATAGCATGTCATTATGCACTATTTAAATCTCTAATTTTGCAAGGCATCTGAATGCCATATTTTTCTCCAGATCAAGGCTTTGTAGGGAAGTGAAGAGCGAGAAAGTTGTTGAGCATAGCTCTACTTAACTGAATGCTCAACTAAATCCCATCCTCTACAGTCTGATTCCTCGAGGTCCTTTAGGGTACAACTATGCAATTTTTGTTCCATTAAGGCCACCAAATGGAACAAGTGTGAAGGTGGAGCCCCAATGTTCCATCCTATCAATAATCTAAATCTTTGTCCCATGAAGAAATGTCAAAGAGGGAAGTTTCTCCTTGTTTTCCAATCATATCTTTGAAGGAGTGATATCCTGAGAGTCAAGCAACTAGTGACCCATGATGCTATTCTTCCAAATATTGATATTTTTACCATTTCCTAAAATATAAGTAAACTGATCCATTATTATTGGAATGGATGGCCATCATCTCACTTGGAGAATATCATCTAGAGACTACATTCTTTCCCATATGAAATATTTTTTGTGCAACTGAAAAACCTTTTTCCACCATTCATACTTCCTTGACACTAGCCTTCGTAGGGGTTTAGCACAAATTGCTAGAATCCTTGGTTCCAAGCCCACCATGAGATTTGGGTTCCTAGACAATAGACCAGTTAACCAAGTGAAATATTTGGAATTATATTTCCCTCTTTACTACAAAAATCATCTTAATCCTTGAGCCAGATTTTGCTTAACAATCGCCTGAGAAAGCATTGGAGAGAATTGATAGATGGGAAACATATAAATTGAAATTGTTGCTAGGGACAATTTTTCTCCTTGGGAAGATAAAAATGTTTATGGAATAGTCTTGAGTGAAAGGAGAGCATTCTCATGCCATTCTTATTTCCTATTATGTGTATAATCTTAATATATTTTGGGAAACACAACTAAATATTTCCTATTAACTCCACCAAGGAATAAATCTTTGTCCTCTTGAATGAAATGTCCTACTGCTTGTAGTGAGAAAAACAATAGAATTAAGGAAAGGAATTATCATATGGTACCTCAAAAATTACAAGAATTAGGACCCATTAAAAATGGCTTATGATTTTTCGTCCCTTCCTAACCAAGAAGAGCGCATGGGGGCTTTGATGTGAGGAGACAACAACTCAATTTCATTTTCTAAAGAATGAGATGCATGAGTTTGAGTTAATACAATTGATGCATGAACTAGAGGGCCAAATTCTCTTTCTGAGGAGGAGATTCAAGGATCTAAACAATATCATCTTACTACACAAACTTGCTCTTTTTGTGAGAATGATGGTTTTATTGAATAACATGAAGCTGTAGTATATTCCTCTCCTTCATAAGTTTAGGAAATTGACTTGGGGAAAATAATGAATGAAATGAAGGGTCAAACACTTTTTCTCATGAAATACAATCAATAGTTTTAAGGAAAATAATTTTTTTCCCAAACATGTTGTCATAAAGGTGGTGTTGCTTTAGAATATACTTTTGCAGATCCAAATAGATACATGCCATATGAGTACTTTAGGACCATGAAACTACTAGCCTTGCTCAAAATGAGGATGAATATGCCCAAGAGTCGAGACTTCCCACCCTCAAATGTTAATTTTCTAGAAGCCTTTTACCAAAATGAGCATTATGATGAATAGATGATTGGGCACAAAGACCAAGTTCTAAGACCTCCTGCAACACCACATATACCATATAAGTCAGACGTTAATTGCAACAAAATTAATCTTGCATGTTATTTACTTAAGGCAGAGCAGTCAATATTGGAACATGTTGAATGCATCAATGATGGCCATACTCCAGGGTCTTTGATGGTTGTCTAAACGTTAATAAGAAGGAGAATGAAAAGAGAGATCTCTTCAAGCCAAAGGCGGATTAGAAGAATAAAGTGTCTTATTTTAGTGCAAAGGGGGGTATATATTTACAATTTTCATTTTCACATTCCCTTAGAGTTAGCATTAAGCCAACGGGTAGCATCCCTTCTTGTGACATGATTGAGGACTCGTCTCAAGCACAACTAAATGAAGCTGATGAATATTAGGAGATGAAGAAACCTCACATTTCATTGACCCAATATGCCTTCAGGATGAACCCTCATTATTTAGATTATTATATCTAATCATGTTTTTAATGTTGATGATGATCAAAACTAAAATAATGATAGCCAAGAATCAACCCTAGGATGTAAATAATAAGAAGAGAAAGAGTGTCCATTATCAAACATAGTTAGCTAACGTGAGTATGATTTTTATGCTAAGGGTTTGATTGTTAATAAGCTCAGAAGTCTCTATCGGGTTGAAGATTATGGTCAAGATTATTTCTCAAATGCTAGAAAACAATGTTGAATTATGAGCAAATCATGTTGTTCATAATGCAACAATTGACTCAAAGTTGTTTTTGGAATCTCCTAGAAGTTGTAACTTGTGACTAAGGTTCTCATTGACATTTCCCCAACTTTGGTGAAGGATAGTTCTGATTTTCATCTTGATATGTATATTTTTATGACACTCATACAAAGAAATGTAAAAGTGTGCAACTCAAATTGCAATCTGATTCATTTTTGATACTTCGTGCCAATCTTCAAAAGGAATGAATAGGTTGTTATCTTCACAATCCCATACCAACATCAGATTCAGTGATTGGTTTCCATGAGGTTCTTGGTCAAGGAAACATCCACTCCATGAATGAGATACTTGAGGAGGCTTCTCCTATTATGGGACAACAACATACCTATGATGCATTCACTTGCAGGAATAAAGGGAAAGGAAAACATGTTTGCATACAAGAATGACAAAGGTATCTTAGGGAAAGGTATGTTCACTTTTTATTTATGTTCTTCACCCACACCACTCTCGTCTTTTCATTGATCATGTTTGGTCATTTTTAGAGTCATTTAAGTTAAGGACTTAAAGTATTTTTTCACCTTTTGGGGTAGTTTTTATAAGTGGCATGTATGGATTGCTCATTCATTCTACACTTTATCCCTTCATGTGCATCTTTCCCTAGCAATCAAATGCATGATTCAGCCTCATACATTAAACAATTTGTTTGCTCAACTCCATTGGTGATCTCATGTTTCCTATTTGATCAACATCTATCTCAGTTAGGGTAGGTAGGTGGGTTTTCCCTTTCTATTCATAGGGCATTTTCTAGCTTGCATTTTTCTTATATATTTGAAATTTAGTGTCATTCCAATCAAGGCATGAGTTGTTTCAACTCTCAAGGTGAGAAGGAAGATAGATGAATTTTTGTGATGGATGACTTTTCTTTTTGCTTCCAATTTCATAAATTCATACATAATCTCCACTATTATGAATTTGAGTATTTTTCAACACAATATCCTTTGCATGGGAGCATTAATCCACAGGTATAAGAGGATCCTCTAGCACCATTATTGGATAATTATTTGGTGGTTCCTTTTCTT
This sequence comes from Pinus taeda, assembly GCA_000404065.3. Lineage (NCBI taxonomy): Eukaryota > Viridiplantae > Streptophyta > Pinopsida > Pinales > Pinaceae > Pinus > Pinus taeda. Next base: position 36,027 of record APFE030143592.1, on the reverse strand, counting down.
GGTCACTTTCGATGGTATTTTACTTTTGGTACCTCTAGGAAGGATGACAATTACTAGCCATGATCTCAGTTTTCACAACATATTAATGTTGGTTATGGATGGCATTGCCAGATTGTTTGAATTTAGTGGATTGTACTAGTTTCAAGTACTGATTATTAACAACAAGCTAACTTATCCAAGTGGTACTGCAACAACTGTGCTCATCAATGGTTTCCACACACCTCAAGGAGAGAAATTAGTAAGGTAAGGTTTATATAAGTTTTACCGTTGCTTCTTTAATGGGGGGTCTGGTATAGATTCATATAGAGAGGTTTTGGTCCTGATTTTTTAAAATCCCTCTTAGTGCTTAATAGATTTAGATAATTGGAGTTAAGATGGATTCTTAATTTTTCTAATTGTTCATTGTGATTAATAAAATTAGAGTTTAAGATGAATCCAGGTAGAGTAGTTAGAAGTAGCATGTGTTTATGAGATTGAAATCGAGTTCAATCCCTTTCTCTAATGAAAGTGTTTAAGTCACAGGAATAATCATCTAATATTTTTTATGCCATTTTTTATCTATATGCAGGAAAGAAAGAAAATTCTTTGCTAAATAATTCACATTCAATTTCCTCTATGAATTTTTTCCACTGGTACTTCACTGGTGGTGATAATTGTAGCTTTGTACATTTCCCTGCCTTTGGCCTGAAATCTTGGAAGCAAAGGTAAATTTTCTGGTTACAAAACTGATCAAAATATTTCCCAAATTGGGCTTTATGCAATATGTGATATATGTTACCCATTGCAGTTTTTACTTTGATTTGAACACAACATACATGGGAACATGTATGATCTGCCCAAATACTGCCAGTATATCATTTCTTATTGGAGCATCGACGACCATGTGGCCTTAACAAATTGTTTGCAGCACAAGATTGGATGTAGAAATATGTGGCTCCTTTCATTCCAAGTACAAATATAATCACCATATCTGTGGGAAATGAGATTCTTTCCACATGAAACAAAGTGCTAATATCCTATATAGCCTTTGATATAAGCTTTTCTTTCCCAGCATAACTCTGAAAATGTACTATCACGCCCCAAAACTAGAAAGGAAAATTTGAAAAAAGAGACACCGGGTATAATTATCAAAAAATTTAAAAAAGATACACCATGTATAATTATCATCTGTCCTGAAACCTCGAAAATTAAGTATGGAAATCAAATTTAAAGATCTACTTGAGGCATTTTGGTGATGGTGGTGACGATATGAGTTACCGTGTCGTCAACAAATTGAACTAGTCCCACTAGGCCCATATGTTTGAAAATAGAAGAGTCGTGTTCTGGCATACTCTGTATAGTGCCTTCATTATAGTCTATCATCAATAGATTGATAAGATTGTATTAGTTTATCACATTTGATCCATAAACCAATGAACAAAATGCACTGGATAACATTTAAGGAAATGGTCAGTGAACACATCAACTCCAAAAACGTGGGGAAACAAGCCTTTGAGAAACAAGTTGAATCAAGGCTGGTAAGATGCTTTCTTCCTCTTTAATTCGGCTCTTGCTAAAAGGAAATACTCGAGGAAGACATATTCCTACTGGTGCTTCTGTAATCAAACAGGGAGCATCCAAAAGGAAAATCCATTCCCTCATCTTGCTTCTTGGGGATTCTCAATCATGTATTCAAGCTTCCACTAAAAGCAAACTAGAAACATGAATGAAGTGAATGATAGAAGCAAAAGAATTTGAACAGAGTATTCATGATGCAGTGTGCTCTCACATGGAGTCCTGGTGATGGTCGCATATTCACTGGAATGAGTGCTTGGATTCAAAGGTTTGATGCTTTCTGGTAGGATGATCTATCCTTGGCTGTTGATTTTATAGAAAGTCAAGTGTTTTGATGTTAGATCTATTTTCTGAACATCAAAACAAATATTTCCATAACATCATCTGCTCTGGAATCCAAAGTAATGTAATTTAGGTCTATTGAGAAAACAAAAGATGGAGAGTACTCAACTAATTTTCTTCAATTTATTGATTTATAATTTTTCTAGTCCTAGCCTTGACATTGAACCAGCAAGGGTGCCCAGCATGAAAAGGATGTATAGATTAGCGATGATGGTACATGATAGAGATGACATGGTAGGTGAGCACCATCTTATCTTGATTGTAGATTATGGAAATGTTCAAGAATCTACTGAACAAGAGTGAGGTCAAAGAATTGACCTCATTCCTTTCCATTAGATTCCATAATAATCTCAGAATCTGCAATCCAGTTAAGCTCAATGACAACAAAGGATGACTTGTGATGTTACTTAGTAGACTTTAGAAAATCTTTTAACGTGGTCCCTAGAGATATAGGATCAACTTTCCAAGATAGGATTCCCATTCGATAGGGAAAGCAGCAGTTCACAATTTGCATGGTAAGGATGAGGCCAACATTCGAACCAAGGAGGGTGTGTTGCATTGTTTCAGCAATGTTATAGCAGTGAAGTAAGGTACCTATTCTTCCCAACATTGTTCTAACTATACATCAACCAGATAGAGATATGGATCAATGAGAAAGCGGGGAAGGGCTGAACATCACAGTAATATTAAAAATCTTATTATGTGCAGATGATGCCATATTAGAAGCAATAACACTCTAAATCTTAATAGAGCACCTCATAGCACTAGAAGATTTATGCTTGGGAAGTCAATATAGATAAACCAACATTGTTAAATTCATACCTGCTTGCACTGGAAGTGATAAAGTTGTTGATTCTTTACAAAAAAGAGTGGATAATATGCGTAGAAAGCATCTCCCATGTAATATCATCAAGGAATTCCTTCATAGAATGAAAAACAAATGAGATATAATGCAAAAAATGGATCAAAATTTGGTTCATAAAAGAGAGAATGCTCAACTCACAAAAAGGAGATGAAAAACTACATAAAAAACTGCCATAGGACTGTTAAACTGTAGAAAAGGTAACAATATCATATCAACTAGTTCAAACCCGCAATATACTAGATTGAGATACAAAGATATATAATTAAATATACCATAGAGAGGAAAGCATGCATTAGCTCAATTGAAGAAAATCTCATAGGTTAAAATTACGGTCTGAGACAAGTAGATAGAGGGAACCCAAAGAGGAATGCGAGAACAAGATTTGTTAGGTTTATGACTTTGTCGTTCTTCAACTTCTTACTGGGAAACTTCACAACTTGTTTCCTCAGGTGGGGGAAGTAGAGACCAAGTGACATTTTTTTCTCCAATTGAAGGCATATAACCACATAAAAAAATGCTTGATATTGGAAATAATCGGTGGGAAAAACGTATCTCATGACAACAAAATGGATGATATTGCAGGAAGGGCATCAACCGTGATGCATGTGAGAAATAAATTGGTATAGGAGCACCCAAACAGAGTTGTTGACATACCCCAAGGGTGTTGCCCATAGGTAGTCAAATGTTTTTATTCAAAGACTTAAAAAGGGGCTTTATAGAATTTATCTACTTCCTTAATATAACATGCCTACATTTAACCTTTCATACTTCTCTAAAGGTTTGGCCTCAAATGGAAATAACTTTATGTCCCACAGACCAAGCAGTGTCATGGATGTTAATAAAACTTTGATTGGTCATGTTATATGCAGTGGTATAGTAATGGTTCCCTGTATGAAAAGGACATAGAGAAAGATAATCAGCAATGAGTGGGCATGGATTTCAATGGTCTCGGTACCATATGGGTTTTCAGTGTGATATTGACACAAAATTAGATTCCGTTATAACTGTGCCTGGCATTAAGGATGACATATAGCTGACCTGGTAGTGGTAGATTAAGGGTGCTCAGATTAAAAGGGCATGATCATATGGTAAGGATGCATGACATGAAAGACGAACATGGCTTAGTGGTAAGGAACTTGGCAAGGCTACCTGGTATGAAAAGGGTATGTAGCTTAGTAGTGTGTTCATAGTGTTTAGCTTCACATGGGCATGTGGCAGCTTAATTGTACAACGAGGGTGTCCATCATGAAAAGGGCATGTATTTATATCAATAATACACAAGGGTGCCCACATCACAGTATAAAAGGGTGTGTTCCTAGCCCAACAGTTCATAAGTGTACCCATCATGAAAAGGGTGTGTAGCTATCTAAGCCATATGGGGAGGGAAACAAGTATAAAAATGGAATGTAACCCTTGATCACTTATAGTAAGGATGACCAACATGAAAAGGGCATGTAACACTCGGTAGTGGTACATTAATGTATAAGCTTATGAACATATCATAGTACAAGAAACATGATTAGGAGACCTTGTTTTTCATTCTGTTCTAGTTTCCTTTCCTATCTTGACACAATTATTTATATTGTTAAACATTTTATATACATAAGAGGGTTGACACATGTTTATCCCATGAAACCCTCTAGTCTCATTTCTCATTCGTTTTCCCATTTCTGGTAACACAGTTTACAAATAAATTAAAATAACAGGTGAATAATAACCCCAAATTAATGACAACTTACCATATAAATGGTCAAAATACCATGCAAATATTGCACTAAGAATCCCAATAACAACCATCATTAACTATCTGCACAGTAATGAAATTTTGATTATCAAATCAGATGATATTATTACCCAAAAGATTTCAAAATTCAAGGGCAAAATAAATGCAATAGCTGAGCATGGAAACATATATTAAAACCCTGTCAATAGCCTTTCGCATGATGGTAGTGTCTTTGAGATCAATATTGACATGAGAAAGGGTCTTTAGATGATGAGTTACTCTTGGAGGAACTCTGAGTATTTTGTTGTCTTTTATCCACATGAACATAGCCATAAATTGGAAAATATCCAAAACTGTACACCAAACCACAAACATCACACCCCATATTGCTTGCAAAATTCCTGTTACATTCCATATGGGTAGGTTGCTTCCAATATATCGGTTAATATGTGGTATAGAGGGCATGGATTCAGGCTGACAATTTTTTCTGGTAAAATCCAATAATAGGTACGCGAGAGATATGTAGTCTCCTATGCAGTAATGAATTTTAAGAATGGCATTGGCCTCATCTTCTACTGATTTGTAATTCAAAACATGGATTTTCCATAAAGACAAAGAAGTTTTAGAGGTGGGTTTGCCAACAGGTTTGTATACATCTCAACAAAATCAAAACCCTGGGTATAGGAAACACTGAGTTCTGGAACTATAACATGATTATCTATATCAAATTTTTTCCGAAGCTATTGTTGATGCCATTTTTTGTTTCTCTTTTGCATCGACAGATAAATGATAATCTCAACTCATCATTCCAAATGAAACTTTCCATTAAATTTATTAAAAAATCTGTAACATTTGTAGTTTTCTAGAATTTGACGAAGATGAAAGAGCCAAGGATAGAGCACAAATAGATGATAACAAATATATTGCAACAAAAACTTGTATCATCTTTGAGCATATTCTAGGAAAAGATAGGGTCAAGAGATTGCTCAAATTTTAAGAAAAGTGATGGGCCTATCCCATATGGAAAAGCAAACTTTAGAAGCATGGGCTATATTCAAAAAATTGCTCTTAAATGGAAATGATTGTCACATTTTTGTCTCTAATATTGTATCTTTGACTGTCCTCCACTACTACTTTTTAGAACCAACTCTAAATCAATAGAAAGGAGGAATATATTTTTGTTATCAAGAGAAATATTTTGACATCATAGTACATCCAGGGCTGATATAATGGGAGCATAAGTAGCTCAATACATATGGTCAATACGTTTTTGAAATCTATCAATAGCATCCTTGACTTTATACTCCCAAGACACCTAATTGAATGCTCAAGCCTGGAAACCTGATCCTACAAGATACCATTGCAGGGATCACTCTTAACTTCAACATGTTCTCACTTATGTTCTAGTCTGAGGTCCATGTTTTTTTTCACTTCCATAATTCTTTTCAGTGTATGATTTCACTGATCATGTCAAAGCTACAAAGGAGTTTTTCCGAAAGGTTTCTCCAACCAAGGTTTGGTCTACAAAAAGATACATGCTTATCGATGATTATTCTAAGAACTATTTAAAGTTCTCTGCAATATGGACAAGAAATCTCCTGTGCTCAATAGTTTTTCTTTTTAATTTTCCAAAATGATGTGGGATGTTGTTAGGGATGACCTACTAATGATGGTAGGGAGATCTTCCGTTACCACTGGATGGGTAACCTTTAAATCTAAGCCTTGATCAGGTTGATCCCTAGGAATTTGGTAAAGGATGCCATTAGAAACAGGACGCTTATCATTATGTTGAACGTATCTTACAGGGTTCTAGCAATGACCCTTGTTTTTTGAGGGCCCAAAAGGTAGCTACATGTATTTTCTAGTTTGAGAAGACCAACTTCATTAAGAATAGATTCAATTTGGTTACTATCATCACAATGTGGGAATCTATATTGGAGTTGTCTAGAGAAACTGGATAGTAAATGTTGTTGTTGAAGATTGATTATGATAAACCCTACAATAGGGTAGATTGGAAATTTATCCTCCATATGTTAACATGCTTTTATGTTTGGCAACAAGTTTGTTTAAATGGTCAAATCTCTTTTCAGTAATGCATCAAACATTTCTTTTCTGACTGGGAAACCATTGAACATAATTGTATTCATAATTTAACCAGACAAGGTTGCAACTTATCTCCCTATTTACACATGATTGCAACTCACACTTTGGACTTTCTCTTGGATGCCATCAAAGCTCAGGATAGGTTTCATGGCATTCACATTTTGGATAGCACTGAAGTGATCAATAGTCCCTTTTAAAATGATTCCCTTCTCTATTACAACTTGATCTAGAGTCGGTCAACAATGCCTTTGAGTGTTTGGATATCATTTGAAAATCATCTATAATCATGGTGAGTGAGGCCAATTCATAATTCTAGTATATTGTTCTTGATTCTTTTCCCTATTGGCTCGACCACTCTTAGAAAATAGTTTACTTATTGTCCAGTACCTAGGGATCCCCTTAGTAGTTAATGTTGTTGAAGAATCTAGTGCAAATGTAGTTAATGTGATTCTTCTTAGCATGATAACTATTTGTGAGGTATTTTAACTTTTTACTTATTAGCACAATCTTATCTTGATATCATTAATATGTGTATTTCTTACTTCATCAAATATTCACCAAAATACAAGAGACAAGAACACTAGATGTTGGATTTCTGCCAGGGCCAAAACCTCTCCCTCTTGGAGAGGAAAACCCACATAAAATTATTATTATAAAGATTCTACTTGATGAATTCCAAGACCATGACCCTTGACATACTAAGCCACTCCACACCCAAGACACCAATCCTCTTCTCATTGTTGACATCATGATCATCATTACTGTGTCATCTAGATCATCATCATAGTACCACATAGATCCTTCTAGTTTCGCCATTGCTTGCTTCATCACCATGTCAACAAGGTCTTTCTACTTGAATGTGAACTACATCGAGATCTTGATCATGACCTTGAATTCATTAAAGAGCAAGACCATCATTGCTACTTCATCGAGATCTTGACTGTGTCTAGAATGCCGAAAATGTATAACCGTGAGGTCACAATCATGCCAAGATTATGATTGTGTTTATAAAGCAATGCTAAGAATGAATTACTTAGAGTTCATTGCATCAATATCTTTACCTTCAATTATGCCGAGAATGTTTGTACTACTGTAGGATACCTGAGATCTTCTTCACCACTGAAAACAATAATTGTGTTTCCTTCATTGAGATGTGCACCATTGAGGAGAAGAAGTCTATCATCTTTCTCACTGTAATTGTCCACGAGAATTGTAGAGGTGTCTATTGTACCCATCTAAGTTTGTTGAACTTGTGGAAAAACCTCCAAAAAATGTTATTTGAAATTGTCTTCTTGCACCTCCTGTACCCATCCGAAGTTGCAGGGAAAAATCTGAGCTCTGTGTTTTTTGTGGTGATTCCAACATGGTATTTATAGTGGTCACATCTCCATAAATGAGTTGACATACAGTGTGAAATGTTGTGTATATCTATTGAGCCGACATGATAGTTATATATCTATATCTTATATATATATATATATATATATAATATATATATATATATTGAGGCTGACATGATTGTACTCCTTATCATTTTTCTTGTTGTCTTCTTCACAAGGATTGTATTGGTCTTGGAGGGATAATCTAGTCAGTAGGTAGACTTATATACATTAAAAATATGCTAAACAAGAGCTCTTTGACTCTTTGACTTTATTAGACCTATGAAATGAGCAAGAAACTCATTCTTATAATTCACAAATAATATTTATTTTTCTTGATAAGTGCAAAGATCAAAATTACATTTGTAAATATTGAACCTAGTTACACTTTCTTCAAAAAATGCCAGATTTTGGGATAGAGAAAGTCAAGAAATTATGAAGGAAGGGTGAGATTATCAGGATTACCATTAGAAGAATAGAACAAAATATTTCTAATTGCTTCATCAAGGGACCGATTCTTACAACAAATTTTTGTACAAGAATTTTATGCATTACCTCTGCCATTCAATACCTCAAGGTTGTGTTTACCTATTGTGTTTATATTTTTGATACTCGTGTTTCGAAGTTATAAACATTCTCAATATATTTACTTGTTTAGAGAGAAAATTCAACCATCTATGTAATTGTAAACTTCTAAATCTTCATGGTTTATTGAGTTTTGTCTCGTGTTTATTTCCATCTGAATTAATATTTTTATATTGTTAAAAGTCACTCATATAAAATTATTAACGAACTTTCTTTTCATCTAGAGTGAAACTCATGTGCTTATTTATATAATTTCAGTAACACTGACCACCCCTGCACCTATTTATACAACACTATTAACACCAATCACCCCTACACTAGTTACAAGAATAGATAAGCCTTGGTGTGTTGCTAAACCAAATGAAGATCCCAAAGTACTCTGAGACAATATAGATTATGCATGTGGACAGGGAGTAGACTACAATTCCATTCAAGCAGGTGGTCCATGCTTTACTCCAAATATTGTTGTGGAACATGCTACACATGCAATGAATTCTTATTACCAGCTAATTGGTCACCACCACTATGATTTCTAAATTGCTCAAACAAAGGTTCTTACACAAGAGTATCCAAGTACCTATTCATCTTTTCTCTATACTTGTCACTTTAAATAATAGATTTGAATCTTTGTTACTCAAGCCTACACCTTAACTAGTGTCAAAGAGCCAAGCATATCCTTTTAAAATGGAACAAATGAGTTGTTATAATTATAAGGTTCCTTGTTTAAGTTCCTCTCAAGACATTGACTATCCAGATACCCAAGAATGAAATTGCTAAGAAATATATAGATACTCTTCACGTTTGCATGAATACTTACTAACACTTTCTTATCACAACCCAACCCAGTTTGTTTCTTACTTTATGGCCTAGTAACAAACCTTTTGGATATCATTGATTTGTTTTTTATTACCTTTTTTAGTGTCGATTATTAGGCCATCCATGATTTTATTTTACTGACTTCATTTGCATTCCATCCTTAGATATCATTTTTTCCATCACCCATCCCCCAAAAATATCAAAAGGTTATCTTGATCTATCAAATCCAATATAAGGGTATATTTTAAACCCATTCCTTAATATTATTTTGCTTGCAAGAAGTTGTATTTTAGGTCTCCCTCTTTTTACTTCGAAAATTAGAGCAAGTCTAATTTTGATAACTTTTCAAGAACAAACCATGGTGAAGTTAAAACCCTGTCAAGACCCCATTATCTTAGCCACTCTTCGAACCTTGCCTTTTTATCATAGTAAACTTTATCACTTGGTAAGGGCACTTCCTAGTCGAGTTTTGATTCTCTGACAATTACCCATGGAATGTTCCAATTTGTAAGACAACAAGCAAAAAACACTTCACTTGCATTGATATCTTTCATTTTAACTTGGTAAGGGCACTTCTTAGCCAATGTTCGACTCTCTGACAATTACCTAGGAAATGTTCCAATTTGTAAGCGAAGAAACAAAAAGCACTTCACTTATACTAGGATTTTTCATTTTAAGCCTGTCTTCATTGCATTTGTAAAGAATTATATGTCATTTTCATTGGCAAGAACTACAATATAATTAATGGACTGGCATTTTCTTGTGTTGCAGGTTATGGATGATCAAATTAATATCCAAGAAAACAAGGAGGAAATAATAGAGAACATTGATATAATTGAAAAGGAGGGATCCTCCCTTTTGAACAAAACAAATATGCCCTTGCAAGTTTGAGGACCTCATTGAGGTCGATTTTTTTGATGTCATGCTTGATTGATACCTTCTCATATGTCAAGAAAACTTTAAATATGAATTAATATGTTCTTGAAACAAATTAGATTCAATTTTAAAAGATATAAAAGATAAAACAAATGTCCATGCCTGTGTGTGATTGTAACATGACTTTGTTGTGGGTAGGTTACAGGAAATATGATTGGAAAAATGATGGAGAGACAATGCAAAGCATGTCTTGGATGTGATTCATTCGTTGTTAGAGATCTTTCAGACACCTGAGCCATCAACTTTGGAAATGTTTCTAGTAGGGATTCATATGGGTTTTTAATGTTGTGGTTCTTTCACCTCATGGTTATTTTGGGAAAGAAAATGTTTTAGGAATGCTAGACAAGAAATTGGTGGGCAGGTAAACAATTTTTTTATAATTGCAATGTCCATTCCATGATATCCTCTCTTTATTGTTTGATTATATTTTGAACGTTTCTTTTGATTTTGTTGTCTTTTAACTAGGAAATTGAAAATAATTCGTATCATGTCCATTTAAACAATAACCAAATCTTGAAGTTGAAATTAGTATTACATGATATTGATTTAAATCCTTATAGTTATTTTCTGTTAAAATATTTTCATGACTATTATAAAAGTTTATTTTCATGTTGTTATTTGAGCACATGTTGTTTGTATACTTGACCAAGTTCATGCATTTGAAAATGAAATGTTGTTGTGAATAAAATGACAAGGATTAAACATCACACCTCAGATTATTTGTTTTCATATCTTATCTACAACTTGAGCTTTTTAGCATGTAACCTAGTTGGCATGATTGTGCTTAAGCTTTCCCTGAAGGTTGAATACTAAGTTACTAAGGTGTTATTTTATAAGGTAACATTTTTATTTATTTATTTATACAAGCCATCTCGCCAAATTATAGTGGCTACTATCACCCAACTGAAGAAAACTTGTTCAAGTTCTTTACTTGTTTGGGGAAAAATGACTTTGACATTGCTAATGGTGAGGTATATGTCTTAGAAACTCATTATAGTGTACTTTAGTTTATATTCTAGTGTTCATTGTATTTCATGGCTTACACTCTGCATTGTATTTTATTTTGTTTTCAGAAAAGGAACTCAGTATTGATGGTAAGAAGCAGGAATTGAAGAAAGAGACTGAGAGCAATAACAATGGAGCGAAAAATACAAGAAGAGAGAGAGAAGGGAACCGGTCTAGTGATACCATTAGAGTCAATATCCTACATAAGACACACCCATAGAGACTGATGTTCAACTCTTCAGATTTGGTGAATTCACTTGCAATGCCTTGGCAACACAATGAATATGTTTTGAAGTGATGAAACATCATTTCATGTGTAAATTGTAGTCCAACTAATATAAAGTTGTAAATTCATATTGTAATACTTTAACATTTCATATAATACAATTTGTGGTTGAAATTATTTATAGTTGCATTTGATATTGTTTAGTATTGTAATTAACATGCAGCTTTGCGTTTTCATATTAGATGAACGCATATTGTATGACATTTTTTAAATTTAGTCGCAAAATCATAGAAATTAATTTAAGTTGATTAATAATGTACACATAAAATCAATCTAAAACTACTAAATTAGTAGTTTATATTGATTAATAATGAACAAAAATAAAATGAATATATGACTAAATTTGTCATATATAATGATTATTAATGAAAGTAAATGAAATGAATATAAACTACTAAATTAGTCATTTATATAATGAATACAAAACTACCAAAAGGAGATAAATGACTATTGAAAATGATAAATTTGTGATTGCAAATGATGACTAAATTTTTCATATATATGACTATTAGTAGCTAATTTACATTATCTTATAACACGATCAAAATTTAGTCATATTTCTCTGTTCATTAATTGGTTTCAAACGATGACTAAAATTTTCATATATATGACTATTAGTAGCTAATTTACAGTATCTTATAACACAACCAACATTTTGGTCACATTTCTTTGGTCATTAATTTGTTTTATCGGGTGATCATATAGTAATATATTTCATTTTATATTTGTTCATTAATTGTGGCAATTAATGACTAAATCAATGACTAAATCAATGACCAAATTTATGACTAAATATACTACTAGACGATAAAATTGAGACAACCAATTAATTATTGAGTTAAAAATTACTAAAAGTTGGTCATGTTATAAGGTACTGTAAATTAGCTACTATTGGTCACCGACTGAAAAATGGTCATTTATATGCATATTTTAGTCATTTTTTTAGTAATTAATTATCCATTTTGTACTAGTATTAGTTATATGAAAAAATCAACTATTACCTTTTCATGTTAATACCAAGCATGTTACCCTGCAACTTCTCACACATGTCAACCACATGTTTCAAATATCAAGACAATCATATCTATCAATTTGAAATCAACCTTACCAAGACTAAAAATCATGTCATAATCCATAGTCAACTCATAGTCATTAGACATAATTCTACAACTATCACATACTACACTCAAGTATATATTAGTTGTCTCAACACATATGTGAGAATAAAACCATCTTAAAGCAAGATAATTTCTTGATGAAATCTTATAGACACATACTCATATCAGGTGATTAATTAAACATTCAACGATAGATAGATGGCATAATAAACACCAACACTCAATGACATAATCAAACATTCAATCACAAAGTAGACGACATAAGTAAGCTCATACCTTAATGTATCTTAGGGGAGGCTTTTTTGTTTAGACAATCAATCTAGTTAGCATGGTAGAACTTTAAAACACCTAAGCTCAAACACAATTAAGATCATGATATCCATAACTATAACTAACTAACATGTTCACATAATAAGCTCATAAACATTTGTCGTTCATGCATAACAATCACATATGTATGATCAATCTATATTAGTACAACATAATGTCACAAATAAGTCAACTTAAACCTAAATTTTATAACCCTAAGCATCTGCATAGGCCGATCCAATTTAGCATGATACATATAACACCAATATCTTAATGTAATAACCCTAATCATCAAGATAACTATCATATAAGAACAACATTGAGTTAACCTATAACATACACATCAAAAACATATAACATACTCATCAAAAACACATAACATAATCATCAAGTTATCTAACATAGAACAATAAGAGAAATCCATACAACCACATGCTACTACCACTCATGACTATCTGACTCGTGCATATGACTACACTAATCAACTAGCATATATCATGTATGTAACCATAACATCAATAGAATGGAAGGAATACACATAACCATAATGCATATAAAAATCCTTAACCTACATACCTGCATGCCCAACATACAACTTGTAGGACAACATGCTCTTGCCTCGAGGTCCAATGCTGCAACTTCACTTTAATGATCTACACCACCTACTCTATCTCAGCCAACACATTAGCATCATAACATGCCAATATTGTCATTACGACCTAATTGCATACAATGACTTCACAATGCATGTCTGACCTACCATACATGCATAACCATAACCATGAAATGCATGCATAACAACATATAGACACTAACATGTATAACAAAATTTGCATATACAACAATACACTCATGACGACACATTCCAAAAGAACACCATCAACCTTCACATGGTGACATCACTACAACCATGATCAACACCATACAAATACTACAAGAATATGGAATACAAGCATAAGGAACACATATGAAACCGACATGAATGTGACCAACACACCATCCGTCTAGTTTGAGGGGTGAACCATGCTCTGGTACCACTCTGTAACACCCTCCTTCCACATTTACCCCAGTAATCAATCAACCAGGGTGAACATGTGACAAGAGGTTACTATGATTTGATTCGACCTCCTATGTGACCTTAAGGACAACATACAGACCTCCCATATTAGCTACATGACTCCCAAGAACCATCCCAACCACTCAAGTAGCTAGCCTCTAGGTCCCACTAAGGTTTTAAACCACTTGAACCCTAGACGCTCTAATTATATGGGCCTGACAATGTCTAGGAAGCTCTGGACGCTCTCATGATAAGGCATGTTAACACCTAGGGATTATTTCCAACATACCTCTACTAGAGTCTACGGGACTTAAGGCACTTTTCAAGACCATAATTCCAACCACTCACGAGAACTTGTTGTAACTTCTGAAATCTATTAAACACATGATGAAAATACTAATAACCCAAAAACTAAGTCTAGGACTACGCCTGACCATCCCCATCCCAGACTAACATTCTGTCAAACACTTGGCATCAATGCAATCTGTAGGTGTAAACAACTAATTTGAGCATAGGGGTCTCACACTTATCTGAGAATCACTAAGAAGCATTTTTCCCTAACATCATTAGTTACAGTACCATCTATTAGGTCATAGATACATTGTTTATTCATTTACAAATAAAAACATGAGGAGAGCCATACATCATCACTGTCAAAATATATATACATAACTAGCATAATAGCAATAAAAATACCAAGGAAATCACAACCATATGATCCACATGTAAACTAGTATAATACTCATAGAATAACAAGGAGAAATAACCTCATATTAGTGATGCAAAATACAAACCCGGGATGGGGCTACCACATTCCACTCTACCATAGAATGGTTGAGCCAAATCTCTCTTCAACTATTAACCCTCATGCCATATTCCAAGCATGAATATGGGAATCAAATCAAAAGAACCAACCAGGGAACACATATTTCATTAAATTTGGAAGAATTTTATTACATGAACATCAATAGAATTGAGTTTTTTTACTTATTTCAAAATTCTTGTTATGAAACCAGCTCACAAAAAGATAAAAAAGGTAGATGAACACCCTAGAAATAAGCCTCTTTGAGGGGGCAACCTCCTTTACATTACATAAATGAAAAATTCTTGGATGCTTCAAATGACAAAACCTCCTTTCTATATATAGGAGTCTAAGGGGTCACAATATAACCAAGCCGACCTAACAATAAGAATATAAAGGCACAAAAATAACAATAGTGGGATTCTATGGGACCCAAAAATAACAATATGGGGACAATAGGGGAAAAACAATAACAATAAGGGATACAATGACAATAGTAATGGGGGGAACACTAATATTATAGGGCCTTAACATGCCCCTCTCCTTCAAAAAATGTGTTTTCCTCAACGCTTGAGTAGTTTTGGGTGCTTCTGTATAAAATTCTCATCCTCCCATGTGGAATCTTCAACAGGTAAGTTCTTCCACTTGATGAGATACTCTGAAATTGATTGATTTCATAGCTGTCGAGTTCTTGTTTCTTTGACTGCTTCAGGTTCCAATATGATTTTTCCTTCCTCATCAAGTTCTGGCAATATTGTTTGAACTGGAATCTTGTCACCTAAAACCTTCTCTAAGCATGAAGTATGGAAAACTAGATGCACATTGGAAGCTGCAGTAAGCTCCAATTTGTATGTCATAGTACCTATCTTTTGCAACACCCTGTACAGACCATAATACTTTGGTGATAATTTATTATCCTTCTTAGCTTGCTTGAGGGAAATTTTTCTATATGGTTGTTACTGTAGGAATACCCAATCACCTACATCAAAATTTCTTTCGCTGCGATGTTGATATGCCTGTTGTTTCATTCTATTCTGTGCCAAGGTGAGGTTATCCTTTAAGAGTTGGAGAACTTGTTGCTGATGCTCAATGTGATATTCCACTGCTTGAACCTTAGAATTTTCTCTTAAATATGATGTGATGGATGGTGGATGATATCCATAAAGTTCCATAAATGGGGTCATTTTTGTTGCAGTATGGAAGGAAGTGTTATACCACCATTCAACCAGAGGCAACCATTTGACCCATTGTGTCTATTTATTAGATACAAAGAAATGAAGATATCCTTCCAATCATTTGTTCACTATCTCAGTTTGCCCATCCTATTGAGGATGATAAGATGAGCTATCAGCTAACTGAGTATCAAGACAAGAAGATAATTCTATCCAAAAATTTCCAGTGAAAATGTGATCTCTGTCGCTTACAATAATCTTTGGGTTTCCATGTAGTTTTTGAATTGTTTCCATAAATGCACTAGAAAATGTACTCGCTTTAAATGGATGAGATAATGCACAAAAGTGCGCATACTTGGTAAGTTTGTCAACTACCACCATGATAACACTCTTTCCTTTGGACTTGGGTAAACCTATGATAAAATCAATTGAAACCTCCTCCCAACGTTGGCTTGGAATAGATAAAGGTTGTAATAGTCCTGGGGTCTTAATTGTTTCAAGTTTATTTTGTTGGCAAACCAAACATTCCGTGACAAACTTTTGAATATCAGATTTAAGACCATCCCAAGAAAAATCCTTCTTAACCCTGTGGTAGGTTTTTAGAAAAATTGAGTGCCCTCCTAAGGGAGAGGTGTGCAATTCCCTAAGAATCTTTTGTTTGAGTTGGGAATTCTTACATAGGTATAACCGATCCTTGTACCACAACAAATCATTTTTCCAGCTAAATGTATTAGATGTACTGGGATCTTGTTGTATATTTTGAATGTGCCCACACTTCCTTGTCATTATTCCATTCATCCCTTGCTTCGTTTATCCAATCTGATTGGATAATAGAAATGGCACAAAGAAATGCTTCCACATCCTCATCTTTTCTCGAGACTGCATCTACCACAAAATTTTGCTTCCCTTTTTTGTAGATGGTTTCAAATTCATAGCCTAACATCTTTATGACACATTTTTGCCACTCTTCTGAAGATAATATTTGTTCTAAAAAGTATTTAAGACTACCATGATCTATTTTTACCTTGAAGTGTCTTCCCATTAGGTAGGGTCGCCATTTTTCAAGTGCGTGTAGTATCGCCAGCATTTCCTTCTCATAAATGGCATTGTGTAAATACTTTCCTTTGATTGGACGACTTTCAAAAGTAATGGGTCTTTCTTCTTGTTATCACTCAAGTTGTCCCTAGGCTCCTGTAGGGATACGACTGAGGTAACCACAAACCAATCTTTGGATTGCAGGTTCTAGCCCACCTGCAATCAGAGAGGGCTCTCTCTTAATGATTTAACTTTGTTGATGATTTTAGGCTAGATTTTTTGGTTCAGGGGTTTTTGTTTGTGTTTGGATGGAAGGAAGGTGCTTTCAGGTAGAGAGGCAATTTACAAAGTGATAAGTTTCAAACCATTGGGCATGGAGTCATGGGTTAGGATTATCAGTGCGTTTTCTTGGTCATAAGAGAAATATGAAGCAGGATAGCTGCTCATAACACAATCTTCAAACTAAAAGGATGAATGATATGTAAAGAATGAGAGGCACTTAAGAATCTCTCACTCAGCTTAATAGAGGGAAGGATGATCTCTATATAGGGGCAATGAAGAATCCCTAGATAACTGTCTAAGGTCAAGGCAAACATGAGCCATGTGGAATTCATATTTATGCCTAAACAGAGGAAAACATAAAGAAACAACAAAAATTGAGCATAGAGTGTATTTAAACAAATTCTAAGCTAATCTTCTTTTCTGTTGTTTAGATGGTAACTTATGAATGGAAAACAGAGGTAAGAAGCACTTATTGAGTTATGCAATAGCACGAGAATTCCATAATCACTCTTCAACCGATAAACACAGTGAAAAATCTATTCTCCAAAAGCTCATAAGCAGTCTTTGATTATAGAAACTTATCAGGTGTTACAGTGCGAGTCTCTCCTGGAGCAAAATCAGCTAAAGATAGCTTCTTTACTAACAACCAGCCAACCAACCAACCCATAATACAGTATTGAGGGCTGTCTTTATAGTGAAAATATATCAAACTATTTATTACAATTGACCTAAAACAGGTCTGCAAAAAGAGCTTTCTAAACCTAAACTTGTGCCAAAATTAAATGCAGGTAAATATCTATTGAACTGTGTCAGAGGTAGCTGGATCGAAAAGAGTGTAGTGTGGCCCTTGGAGGCTCGATGCAGTACTGCTGGAATAACTGTGCTTTGGGATCTGCAGTTCTGTTCTGGTGCGATTTAAATGTGCAATAACCATGATTTGAGAGTTTTGAGTGGCCTCACCCTCTTTTTTGAATTTGCTGGAAGGTATTTAATTTTCTCCTGCTTTGGGCCGCTGTTAAGATCTTCGCTGATACTCTTTGCTGCTACATTGATGGTCTCCGCTGCTTACTGATACTCTTTGACATGCTTTCTCTCTGTGGATTTGATCTGATACTCTTTTAATCTCTGTCTCTGGTCTCTTCCTGTCTTCCAATCGGTTTAATTTGGCAAAATCGGGCAATTTCGGGCCTTTTCGGTGCAAAAAAGGCCAAGGAATCAAAAGATTCCCTGAAGATTCCCCAATATGGCCTATTTCTCGTAGCGATGTGCGATTAGCGCTTCGCGCTCCGTTTCTCATTCTGGAGCTTCGAAGCACGACTTTTGCTCTTGCACGAATTTTCGGTTTTTTGGCTGCTGATGTCAACAGTACGGCGGATGACATCAGCAGTGGGGTCCTTTGGTACAGATGTGACGTTAGCATGCTGACGTCATCAAGGTGACATGGCAGTACGACGGGGTGACGTGGCAGGGTGACGTGGGCCGGGCATAGGCTGGGTGAGGTGACGTGGAGGCGACATGGCAGGGTGAGGTGGCGCTCCTGTTACGTGAAGGGAGGGAGGTTTTCCCTGGGCATCGGACCACCTTTGGTATGGAGGTGGTTTCTGTCAGGGGCAGCCTGATGCAATGGGAGGCCGCCACCTGTCCCGGTGTACGACCGTAAAACCGTCGGACGTCGGGTGGTAACCTACCACCACAATCGGGCACGCGATGTGAATAAGGACCATCGGATGTGGGGAGGCGATCCGACGGTGGACGGAAAAGGGAGATGTGCGGGGTTTAGTAAAGGTGCGCGCACATTAAAGGCTTAATATTTCGCGGCACTGTGGGTTTTAACTTTAGAAAAATGGGCGAACTGTGTTATTGCGCGGTGGAAACATATCAAACAAACATTAATAGTTTTCACAGGAGACTGCGCGGGGAGGGTTATTAGCCTTGTGAAAGAGTTTTCTTAGTGTTTGGAAGGGGTCCAGACACTTGGGAGTGGAAATTTTTTGCAGAGGGAGGGTTCTTACTAAATTCCAGGTGACTTAGTAATTCCCAGTGAAGTATTTATGGTTATATTTCAACCAGGGGGAGGGGATATTTACATAAGGGGATTATCTACATAGTTTTAGTATGGGGATAGGGAAAATATAGGGAGTTAAATAATAGTGTTAGTAATTAATATGGAGATGACAAGAAAGCGCTAAGCTTCAGAGATCTTAGGCTTCAAAGGGGAGATAGAACCTTATAGAGAAAGTATGGATTCTCTTTGAGTGAAGCAGATCTCCACCCAGGCCAATGACATGAAAAATGATGAAACTAAGAGATATCAAGTAGATCTTGACCTCTTTTTGAGAAAATTAGTTAAGGATTTGGGGGAGATGGAGAAAGGGAAGTTAGTTATGCCTGTTTTGAGCTCTCTCACATAAAACTGCCTGGTGATTGTGCCCTGAGTAGAGATGACACCTTGAAAACATGGAACTGATCAGAAATCAAGATTCTGCAACCTCAAAACTACCTACCCAGCCTACTTACCTAACATTTTTCTTCTTTTGGTTTGGGTGCACTTGGACCTTGAAACCATCTTTTTCAATTTTTTCTTTTTTATCCGTCCTATCGTTAAAACTACCCTTTTACTTCCAAGGGCCAGATTAGTAGTTGGGCTCCTTTTGATTTTCACCTTATCTAAAGATCTGCAGATTACTTTTGGACAGATTTCATTCTCTATATTCCTAAAACAGAAAATTTGAAACCTGGGAGACCAAGATTAGCTTGTTTGGACTCCCTTTAGCCTGAAAATTGTTACCAAAACTTGAATGACTTGCAAAATTGGAAAGCAGTTAGATGAACTCTGAGTAGCCTTCTTTGCTTAGTGACTGTTTAGCAAATATGGAGCATTGCAGCATGCAAAGTATGACATATTTGGCCTGTAAAATGTCAATCATGAAATATGAGTAACCTACTGCAGCAGGAGGCTAACACTTCTTGCATTAAAACCGCACCAATTCCATTTCTCGAGGCATCACATTCCACAATAAAGGTTTTTGTGAAGTTCGGTGTAGCTAAGACTGTTCCTTGGCACATTGCCTCTTTAAGATGTTCAAAGGCCTTAGATGCTTTTTGAGTCCATGAGAATGCATCTTTCTTCAATAATATTGTTAGAGGTGTTGCTATTCTCCTATAATTCTTAACAAACTTGCGATAATACCCAGTCAACCCGAGAAATCCTCATAGATGCTTTATGGATGTGGGGATTTTCCATTGCTTAATGGTTTTAATTTTGCTAGGGTCTACCTTAACACCTTCACGAGATACAATATGACCTAGATATTCCACCTCTTATACTCCAAAGAAACATTTGGATATTTTTGCATATCATTGTTTCTCCTCCAATAGTTTGAGCACCATGTCAACATGTTGGACATGATCCTTCCAAGACTTGTTGTAGATTAGTTTATCATCAAAAAATACTAACACAAATTTTCTAAGGAAGGGTTTGAAAATGGAATTCATCAAAACTTGAAACGTAGAAGGTGCATTAGTAAGGCCAAAATGCATGACCAAAATTTCATAATGACCCTTATGAGTTCTAAATGTTTTTTTTGGAATGTCTTTAGTCTTCATTCTAATTTGATGATATCATGAATGAAGATCCAACTTGGTGAAGTAAATTGATCCATGTAATTGATCCAATAATTCATCAATGATAGGAATGGGAAATTTATCTTTAATAGTGAGCTTGTTGAGCTCCCTATAATATGGACACATGTACCATGATCCATCCTTCTTTTGAGCCAATACTACTGGAGCAGAGAAAGAACTTTGACTAGGTTGAATTATACCATCCTCTAGTATTTCTGCAACTATACGTTCAATTTCACTATTTTGGACATAAGGATATTTGTAAGGCCTGATGTTTGGAGGAACACTTCCTGGAATCAAATTGATAGCATGATCATGATCATGAATAGATGGGAGGCATTTGGGAGTCTCAAATACCTTGGAATGATTGTCCAACATTTTTCAGAGATCTGGAGAAATGGATGATTTTGATGTGGGAACCTCTAGTGAACATAATTGTACGATTATGCCTCATTGTTGTTTCTTTAGAAGCTTTGTAATTATGTTAGAGCTAATTATCTTTCCTGGTTTCCCTGTGACACCCATTAATTCAACTTCCTTTCCTTCTGAAGAGAATTTCATTAAAAGTTCTTGAAAATTAAAAGCTATTGTACCCAAGGATTGTAGCCATTGGACTCTTAGTACAACATCATCACCACCCATTGGAATGGAAAGAATTGGGCCATTCAATACATATTCTCCCATGGATAGCTTGATATTATGGCACTTTCCTGATGAAATTTATGGTTCCTCCACTTGCAACCATCACTTGACACTCTGGTGCTGGATATAGGAAGCAATTCAATCCCTTGGTTATCTTACAATGAATAAAATTATTGGTAATTCCCGAATCAATCAACACTATTACCTTTTTCTTCTTGATATGCCCTTCTATCCTAATAGTTTGAGGAGTGGTAATTCCGACCAATGCATTACAAGATATGGTCAAATTCATTTATTATTTTTCTATGGTTTGTTCCTAGTGTATATCCTTTTCTTTTGATGTTTCTTGTTCCTTTTCATCCTCCTCTTCACAATCTATGTAAAAAAATTTCTTCTTGGCACACTTATGAATTTTAGTGTATTTTCTATCACAACTATAACAAAGCCCTTTTTCTCTTTTTTCTTCCAATTGTTGTGGTGTCAACCTTGTGGGTTGTGGATGGTTAGGGGCAACAACACTTCCATCTTTATGATTGTGTGTGGTAGGCTTCCTAGTTGCCATAATTTTACATTCCGTTTTTCTTGCCAACCTGAATGCCTTCTCCATTGAATCTGGTTCCCAAAGGTGAAACTCATGTTGGATGTTATCTTTTAAAGTCCCTATGAACACATCAATCCTATGCTGCTCTGGAATATCTTTTACCCTTATATTCAATTTTTGGAAGTCCTCAATGTGCTCCATCATTGAACCCTTTTGTTTGAGATTCATCATTTGGCTAAAAAAAGTGTTTCTTTTTGTATCCTCATAATGTGTTATCATTTCATCCGTAAAAATAGCCCAAGTGTCAATTTGTTTACGAGAGTAAAGCCATCGATACTATACAAACTGATTTGGTTCCAAATATAAAGTTGCAATGTGTACCTTTTGTGTGTTTTGCACATTATGGAGATCGAAAAATTGCTCCATATGTAGTATCCATGTTCCAGGATCCTTGCCATCAAACTTCCTCATATCGATCTTTGGAACATGGTGGTTCTTTGATCCAACATTAGAATCTATGAAATCATGATTAACATTTATTTTGTTCTCATCATGAGTTTCCTTTACTACCCTTTCATCATTACTAAGCATTTCTTGTAGAAACTTTGTCAAATATGTCTTCAAATCGCCCATCTTAGCTTCCATGCCTTTCTTTTAACCATCCATCTTAGCTTCCATGACATACATCTTAGCTTCTACATCTTTCTTTAAACCATCCATCTTAGATTCTGTTACTTTTTGTGCGAATGACATTTGTTGCACTTTGTCTTGTAATTTTGATATATCATGTTGCATTTCTTCCTCTTCTTCATGAGTCATGCTAGAGCTTTTAGGTTGCTTACTAGGTGTTTCCATTTTCTTTCTTCGGGGCATCAATTATTGATAATAATTCTTCACTATGCCCTTTGAATTCATTCAAACTAATTTTTCAAACCAAGCTTATGCAAAAAAAAAAAAAACTACACACCTTTTTTTTTCACTTTGTAGGAGCTTGATGTTGAATATGATTTATTTTGGTAATTTTGGATCTCCAAGGTCTAAAATTTCTTCTTGCAGTAACCCTCTGAGTAATATTTTTAACTCTGCAAGTATGATCAAGATTGGATTCTCCAATGAAGAGTTATGCCAAATCTCCCACGATGACCTGAGTATAGACTTGTTCAGTAGAGAAAATTTATATGACGTGCCACGGGTCCCTTTTTCAACCTTACGTTCTAAAAATGGTACCCAAAAAACTACTGTCCGTCCTCTTTCTATAACTTCTTATGAAAATTCAATCTGATACTCAGAGAGAAAGTTATGATGATTTTCCCAAGGTGACCTATTTGGCATGTAATTTGAGGGTCTGCAAAAACCCTAACTTCCTTAAACTATATCTCTTAAAATATAGCAACGCAGGATTTGAAATTCAAAGTTGAGGTTCAGAACGATTTCTTCTCAAATGGGCTTTTTAACTTCTGAAAATTTGTAGCTAAAGAGTTATAGCAAACATTCTACGATGACCTGTTTTAGATGAAATTTTGGGGCTTGCAAAAACCCTAATTTCCTTAGATCATATCTCCGAAAATATAGTGAGACAAGATACGAAATTTGGACCCGAGGTTAAGTAATAGTTCTTCCCAATTGGTTTTTTTTTTTTTTACTTCTGAAACGTTGTAGAAAATAAGTTATAGCTAAAATTCCACGATGACCTATTTGGAGCAGCGAAACCCTAGAATCCAAAGCTCTGATACCAAATGTTATGAATCCAACTCACAAAAAGATAGAAAAGATATATGAATGCCTTAGAAATAAGCCTCTTTAAGGGGGAAACCTTCTTTACATTACACAAATGAAAAATTCTTGGATGCTTCAAATGACAAAACTGCCTTTCTATATATAGGAGTCTAAGGGGTCACAATATAACCAAGCTGACCTAACAATAATAATATAAAGGCACAAAAATAACAATAGTGGGATCCTATGGGGCACAATAATAACAATATGGGAATAATAGGGGCATAAAAATAACAATAAGGGATACAATGACAATAGTAATGGGGGAGTCACTAGTATTATAGGGCCCTAACAATTCTAGATCCACTATTTAATTCCAAATATAACGAAATATGTTTTAGGGCATCCTGAGCCTAAACCACCTCACCCTTATCAATAAAAACTAGGCTTTACCGTAATCCATCTTGGATCACTAGACCAATACAATAAAAAGGTAATAACAATATTTACCATGATCTCCATTGGATCACTAGGCCAAAACAAGAATGGATGCCACTAGATTTCTCCACCTACACCGTGAGGAATTTTCCTGTCTCCTAGTCACTCAGGATTTACCGCAATTCACACCAGAGCATTAGAATCTAAACCAACACCCACTCTCCAGGCTTTACTGCATATCCAAACTTAGGATTACTAGGCCCAGCGGAGAGAAATCCACTTCTTGGCTTTACCGTATATCCTTCCAATCACTCACAAGGATTCCTAGGCCCACCGAGGCAACACAAGGTACGGCGTTACCGCAACCCATACTCTGGCTCAGGGGTTACTAGGCCATGTGTTCTATCATTGATAGATCCACCTCACTCAACTTTGAATCCATCTGGCAATCTAGCTCAACCAAAACATAATAATCTCATCACACTATGACTATCTAGAACTGGAAAGGCTAGGCTGAAAACACTGTCACAGTTAGAAAAACCCATGCCATAATAGGAAATAACGACATGCAATACCATGCATGCCAACTATGGCAAGGGAAACACACACGCAAATTGATACATGTAAATAATAGTGTTATAGCTTCTTTATCCTTCTCTTCCTTGCTTGTTCCTTCCTTCCTCTTGCATTCTATTCCTTTCTTGATCCAATGCAAAACCTGAGCAAAATCTTGCCAACTAATCGTCATAATATTTTTTTTCAATTAGGCCTCTATTTTATTCATTTTCATCCTCACATGCAACCTGTGACCTTTCACCTTATTTTTCTCCTAATTTCCATAATTTTCATAAATAAATGTCATTTTGCCTTTCCAAATTTTTATCCATTTCCTTTTCCAATTTCCTTAGCCATAATAAACCAAATGAACACCCACACTAGGATGTCTTGCCCACCATTCAGCTTGGAATACATGTCCCATCAGCTATGGTCTTGTATTTTTTTTACATCTAATTTTTACCAGGGCTATTACATGTACCATGTTTTGTAATTTTGCACTTTTACAAACATTGCTCTATATTCATGAACTTAAATTTAAAACCTTTAAGCATAAAACCATGCATCATTTAAAATGTAACATGTTTTAAATAATTTTTATCGCTGATTAAACTCACAAAGTGTAACTTGAAACCTTACATCAAACAAAAATTTGGAAGTTAACTAGAACAGCCAAGCAAAGTTTGATCCATGATAACTTTGGTGGGTAATAATGAAATCCAAAATGACATGCATTCTACTTATCATTTAATTTGAAACATACATCACTTGAAAATATGTTTTGGGGAAATTGTAACTACTACAAAGGGTATCTAGAGTTGGGTAGTAACTTTATATTAAAAGTTAAGTATCAACCCACATCCATAGTATCTCTTATATACATGATGATGATATATTCATGAATGCAAATGAACTATAGTTATATGAATTGTTTTAGACATCTACACCATTATAAGGTTCATTCAAATGCAAAATGTACCATGTTTTTTAATTTTCAATTTTACTTTTCATTAAACAACTTGACAAAACA
Source organism: Pinus taeda (assembly GCA_000404065.3). Classification (NCBI taxonomy): domain Eukaryota; kingdom Viridiplantae; phylum Streptophyta; class Pinopsida; order Pinales; family Pinaceae; genus Pinus; species Pinus taeda. The sequence goes on along the minus strand of APFE030143592.1, from coordinate 10,112 downwards.
ACTTTGAACTAAACCTAAAAATCATCTACTAACATTATAAGAATCAACGTGAAAAATGTACCAACTAAATGCAAAAATTTACTTTGATTGCTTCCTATTCATGAATTTAAATGTAAAACCTTTAAGCATCAAATCATGCATCATTTAAAATGTACATAAACTCCAAAATTATCATATTAAAGATCAATTCATAATAAAGAGTTCTATTTAAAATATATCCAAAATTTAAATCATTATAAAAGTAAATATAATAAAAAGTTGTCAAATAAAAATATGCATTAAAGAGATCATTTCATGATAAAGAGTTTTACTTTAAATATGTCCAAAATTTATATCGTGATAAAAGTAAATATAATAAAAATTCTATCAAATAAAATTTGCATCAAAAGAATCTCACTGAAATATGTGATCTATCAACATCCTTGTGTTGTCATCAGAATCATGGGTTCCCTGCACACATGTGTAATACGCATATATACATAACATTTTGTACTTAAAAATTAAATTTTAACGTTTTAAAATTAAATGAGAAATTAATCATCAAAACAGAATTATAAAAGGTTTCAAATTCCATGTAATACCCCATGGTGTTCCCCCTCCATTTCACCCTTGTGGAACCCCTGTAAAAGACATATACATGTATATATTAAAAACTTAAAATTGCACATGGAAATGCATGAATTCATAATATTAAAAATATGTAACAACTTTTTAAAATTATGTAGACAATCCAATTCTCATAGCCTACTCAAGTTTCACATTCCATGCAATACCTCGTTGTGTTTGCCCTGCATTGCACCCTCATGGATATCTTTTACAATACATGAACATGTATGTATTGAAAATTTAAAATTGCACATGAAAATGCATAAACTCACAATTAAAAAAATCAAGTAACGACTTTTTCAAATTATCTAGACAATCCAATTCCTCTAACCAACTCAAGTTTCAAATTCCATGCATTATGTTAGGTCCCTATACTATTAGTGTAACCCATTTATTGTTATTAGTACAACCCCCTTATTATATTGTTGTGCCGATGTAGTCCCCATATTGTTATTATTGTGTCTTATAGAAGCCCACTATTGTTATCATTGTGCCCTTGCATTACTATTGTTATGTCAGCTCTAATTATATTATGACCTCTTAGACTCCTATATATAGAAACGAGGTCTTGTCATTTGTATCATCCAAGAATTGTTCATTTGTGTAATGTAAAGGAGGCTTCCCCCTTAAAGAGTCTTAATTCTAAGGCGTTGATCTATCTTTTCTATCTTTTTGTGAGCTAATTTCATAACATTTGGTATCAGAGCTTTGGATTCTAGAGTTTCGCTGCTCCAAACAGGTCATCATGGAATTTCAAATACAAATTTTTTCCTGTGACATTTAAGAAGCTAACAAAAAATCCCATTTGAGAAGAAATCACACTAAACCTTGGGTCCGAATTTCAGATATTGTCTCGCTTTAGTTTTGGAGATATGATCTGAGGAAGTTAGGATTTTTGCAAGCTCTATAATTTCATATAAAACAGGTCATCGTGGAAGTTTCGCTATAACTTGTTCGCTACGAAGTTTCAGAAGCACAAAAAAACCGTTTGAGGAGAAAGCAGTTTGAACCTCGGTCCGAATTTCAGATCTTGTCTCTCTATATATTTATATATATGATCTGAGGAAGTTAGGGTTTTTGCAGACTCCTGAATTACATCTTAAACAGGTGACCTTGGAAAAATCGTCATAAATTTCTCTCAGAGCATCAGATTGAAATTTCGTAAGATGTTACATAAAGAGGATGGATTGCAGTTTTCTTTGTATAGTTTTCAAATTCGAAGTTCAAAAAAGTGACATGTGGCACTTCATACAACTTCAATATTCTAAAAAAGGTATATAATCAGGTCATCTTGGGAGATTGTGCATAACTCTTTCTTGGGAAATCCAATTTTGATTAGACTGGTGGCATTGGAAAGAGGACACGTTTGCAGATCCGAAGGTAAAAAAAGTCACACATGGCACTTCATATAACTTCAATCTTCTGAAAAGGTATATAATCAGGTCATCTTGGGAGATTGTGCATAACTCTTTCTTGGAAAATCCAATTTTGATCAGATAGGTGGCATTGGAAAGAGGACGTAGAGGGATACTGTAGATCGCGATTTCAAAACTTGAAGATTTGAAATTACAGAGTTACGGTCGTTTCAAGATCAAGCTCCTAAAATTAAGAAAAAGCAGGATGAGGAAGTTTGATGGTAAGGATCCGATAAATTGGATACTACAAATGGAGAAATATTTTGATCTACATGGTGTACCACTATTACAAAAGGTATGTATTGCATTTAATTATTTAGAACCGAATCAATTTTTATAGTATAAAGGGATTTGTTCTCATAAAGCACTTGTCACATGGTCAATTTTCACGGGGGAAATGATAGCACGTTATGAGGATACAAAGAGAAGTGCCTTCTTTAGCCACTTGATAAATCTCAAACAAAAGAGTTCAATTGCAGACCAAATTGAAGACTTTTAAAAATTGAATATAAGGGTAAATGATATTCTAGAGAAGCAAAGGATAAATAGTTTTATCTATTCCATGGAAGTCAATATCAATGATATGAAAACATATTGGAAGAAAGGCATGGAAGATTTGAAGAAAGACATGGAAGGTTTGAAGGAAGGTGGGATAAAGTTGCTACAAGAAAGTCCTCCTAATGATGAAAAGGATCAAGAAACGTCAAAAGAAGAGGATATACACTGGGAACCAACACTAGAGAAAGAACAAATGAATTAAACCATATCTTTTGTTGCAATGGTAGGAATTACCACTCCTCAAACTCTCAAGATAGAAGGACATATCAAGAAGAAGAAGGTTCAAGCAATGAAATATCAAGAAGAAAAGTATCAAGAAACATCAAAAGAAAAGGATACTCACCAAGAACCAACCCCAGATAAAGAAGAAATGAATCTGACCATATCTTGTAATGCATTGGTCGGAATTACCATTCTTCAAACTATAAAGATAGAAAGACATATCGAGAAGAAAAGGTTCAAGAAGTGAAAGATCACATTGAGAAAGAAGAAATGAATCCGACCATATCTTGTAATGTATTGGTTGGAATTACTACTCCTCAAACTACCAAGATAGAAGGACATATCAAGAAGAAAAATGTTTAAGAAGTGAAAGATCACATCGAGCATCAAGAAATGAGTCCGACCATATATTATAATGCATTGGAAGAAATTACCACTCCTCAAACTCCCAAGATAGAAGGACATATCAAGAAGAAAAAGATTCAAGCAGTGAAAGATCACATCGAGCATCAACAAAAAGTTCTCCAACTTTTAAAGGATAATGCCACTTTGGTGCAAAATTGAATGAAACAACAGGCATATCAACATCATAGTGAAATAAGTTTTGATGTAGGCGATTGGGTATTTTTACGGGTACATCTCAAGCAAGTTATTTATGAGAAGGAAAATTTGGCAATACTACATGCACTTAATAAATGGTGACCTTACCTAATGGGAAGACACTTCAAGGTAAAAATGTATAATGATAGTCTTAAATACTTTTTAGAACAAAGATTATCTTTAGAAGAAAAAAAAATGGGTCACAAATATTTTGGGTTTTGACTTTGAAATCATCTACAAAAAAGGGAAGAAAAATGTTGTTGCAGATGCACTCTCAAGAAAGGATGAGGATGTGGAAGCATTGTTTTATGCCATTTCTATTATCCAGCCAGATTGGATAAATGAAGCAAGGGATGAATGGAATAGGGATGAAGAAGTGTGGCCACTCATTCAAAAGTTGCAGAAGATCCCAGTTCAAACAATATTTTCAAAACTTGATGAGGAAGGAAAAATCATATTGGAAACTAGAGCAGTCACAGAAACAAGAACCCGACAGCTACGAAATTGGTCAATTTCAAAATATCTCATCAAGTGGAAGAACTTTCCCACTGAATATTCCACATAGGAAGACAAGAATTTTATACAGAAGCATCAAGAACTACTCAAGTGTTGAGGACAACAATTTTTGAAGGAGAGGGACATGTTAGGTCCCTATACTACTAGTGTAACCCCTTATTGTTATTAGTACAACCCCCTTATTATATTGTTGTGCCCATGTAGTCCCCATATTGTTACTATTGTGCCCCATAGAAGCCCACTATTTTTATTATTGTGCCCTTGCATTATTATTGTTATGTCGGCTCTGATTGTATTATGACCCCTTAGACTCCTATATATAGAAAGGAGGTCTTGTCATTTGTATCATCCAAGAACTGTTCATTTGTGTAATGTAAAGGAGGTTGCCCCCTCAAGAGTATTAATTGTAAGGCACTGATCAATCTTTTCTATCTTTTTGTGAGCTAGTTTCATAACACAATACCTCGTGGTGTTCCACCTGCATTGTGCCCTCATGGATGCCCTGTACAATACATGTACATGTATATATTAAAACCTTGAAATTGCACATGAAAATGCATAAACTAACAATATTAAGAAAAATGTTACAACTTTTTCAAATTATCTAGATGGTCCTATTCCCATAGGTGACTCCATTACTAATGTCCCTAGAGAAGGGAAACTGTCTCCACAAACCTAAAATTAAAAAAATTTAAAATAGTAAGATAGACATCTCATTTTTAATGAAACTTTCTTCAATTTATAACAAAACAAAAATGAAATATTCAATACTTGTGACAAGTGAATATTTGACACATCTCCTAATAGGGAGGAAGAGAGTGGAATTGTGCCGAGAATGTCAGATGGAATCAAAATATGTTAACATTTAATTATATATGTAATTATTTATTTTACAATTATGTCTTCAAAATATTGATAGAATAAAAGTAAATTGAAGTATCAACAAGAACTCTTAAAAAAAACTAACATCTCTCAACATATCTTGATTTGAACCTGAACTCGGGACTATGATATTATCTAAATATTCGTTCAACAAATGGCTTAACTGCAAATGGAGAAAATATGATACATTCATTTTAGATTATATCTAAAAGAAATTATAAAATGTATGTAAATCAACACTAACACATACATTACATTACATTAAAATATCCACCCTAAAAATTAACACATACTGATCACGTGCCCTCTTCCTCATAACCAATAGGTCTTTCCAATCATCATGAAAAGAATTTGCATATGTTTTAAACTCTTTAATATTCATACTATCTATATCCTCATCTGATTTATATACAAAATTAGCACATGCATCAGCTCGTTCTCTTTACATCAATTCCAGTTAATGCAGTTTGTATGTTGTCTATAATGGCATCCCTTTCTTCTCAACCAGTATGAGAAATGGCATCCATCTCTGACTGGAAAGTTATCATACATGGAGGTTGAGGTACCAAAGGTGGCAGAGGACGAGGCAATTTAGTATCCTTAATGCACCCTTACATTCATATGTTTGACCTCTCCCACTAACAGAAAATTCATATGGAAGGTCAGTATAATCAGGTTTCATACCCAAAAATAATTATGCATAAAATAATTTTTCAAAATAATGTCGAACCTCATCATTCCATGGCAACTTTCCATAAGGGTGCTTGAAATATTACACCTTGAGCATCTTTATTCTCGGCCCTTCTTTGAAACTAAACATAGATTTGGCATGTGCTTTTGTAACCCTTATACTTACCTCAACCCATTTATAGGGACCCATCACTGTTTCCTTTCTATCCCTCATCATATCTATAAAGAAATCATTTATAGGTTGAAATTTCTCGTAAATATTAAGAAATGAACTTAGAGAGTGCACAACTATTTCTAAGATTTGTCGACTCTTCACGAGGCGCTCCAAACTTCCAAGATATTTCTTCAATTTTGAATAATGAGCTATGAACCTCTGTAACGTAAATTTTTGGATGTTTGTTTCCCAATTAATATCATCATGAATATCAGATGCATATGTGGTAGTTGGTGTATGGTCTTATTCTTGAATTTCCATGCTTCACCTATGTTGACTTCAATCAACATTTTCACTCCCTACTTCAATATAACTGCATAAATATTAAAATATGTCAATGTATTTATACACATCCAAGATAGACAGGTACACGAATATGTACATACAGTTCATTTACATGTACAAATTTGTTTTAACATAAATTTTTTTATATATAATTTACCAAAATGATGAGGATCATGATGATCCGAATTAGATTCATGACCATCTAGAGATGGTTGAGCACCATCACGCCCAAGTACATGAGTTGATTGAAATTGTTGACCACTGGGAGAATGTTGACCACCTTCACGCGACGACCTACTGAGATATGCTTCTAAAAAAAATATAAATTATAAGAAATTAATTAAGTTAATTATAAAAAAATGTATTCAATATATGTCTGTACATATGACTCTAACTATTTATCATTTAATTAAATGCACATAAACATTTATATACCATACCACGATGATGTGAAATATGGCCCTCCATTGATCCACAATATTTTACTTATAGATGCATCGGGATTACATGAAACATAAATTATTAACCATGGAACTTAAAATCACATAAAACAATTCAGAAATAACACACTAAGAAAGAAATCATTGCACAATTTTTTTTACTACGGAGTTCGTCCAATTTGGACTATATCTACGGGCCTTGCTTAATAGTGGGGAGGCATTCATTCATTAAGTGGCATAAAAAGAGATAAAAGTACAAGAAACATTCTTTACAATCCTTATACCTTGAAGCTTGAAGATAGATGAAGAATGGAGAGCCCAGCTTTAGAAAACAAACAATACCACTAAAATCCTGGCGAAAAATAACGCAAAAATGCCTATCCGAACACCCAATTCAGATAATCAGGCTTCTTGCAACTTCTCGAAACCTCCATGCTACTCAAGGTGAGGTTTCACCTTGTTTCCAGGTCAGGTTCTATTGTGTGAAATGCTTTGGAACTATTCTGCTGATCCCCTCTGCCTTCTTCCGACACATATGGCCTTTTATATAAGCATGGCGACAAATGCCTCAATACCCGGGAAATTTCCAACCATAGACAAAGTTAAGAAGGCGGGCTTGGTTCCTAATAGAGTTTCTTGGACCTAAATAGGACATGGAAACAACTTACAAATATGTAAAAAACTCCGTTAAAATATGCATTTAACTCGGCGGCATGAATATCGATGTTCCCCACAATTGATGGTCATACCCAAGCCCGAGAAATAGGAAATCTGTGATATGGTGGACCCACCAGGAGTATGAAATATAACATAAAAAGTGTCATATCTAGGAAACCCACCACAAACCATAATCAACTTTCCCTTGGCAGATATTAAAGCCCATGCAATGGTAATAATAGCGGACCCACTGGGGCTATGAGATATAGTGTATAAAATATTGGGTCTAAAGCCCATCGCAAATTGCGATCGGCAGAGGCCAACTGATACCCCATTCGACTACTCCCATTGTGCTCTACACTTTCAGTTTTATCGCATCTCAACTGGCTTTGATGGGAACCTCTTCTTAACACTTGCCTTTTTGCGATTACGATATGCAATTATTGCATCGCAACTTTCCTAGGGCCGATTGTCCTTAAGCCACTTCTTCTCCTTACTGCTATATGCCATATGCGGGACCAATGGAAGATTGTCACTTGGCACTTCCCCATTTGCTAAGACTTTTTCCACGTCATCTCCTTCTACCACCTGGAAAATCCAAACTTGATCTTTTACTTGTTCTTACTTCTTCAAATGAACTCGAATTTGAGTTTTGCTCACACCATTAATTAGGATGACAAGCACTTCAATCCAATGCTAAGTTTATCCAAATTCTTCCACTTTGATTTTCAAGTCTTTTACCATTCGACTAGTATTTTTTGAAGATCCACCTGGATCAATCGTCCCCACTAAGATATTTTGGACCGTCAAAATCCTTTTCAGCCAATTGGCAAGTAAGGAAATCTCTCCCTCACTTTCTCTTTCTCCATCCATCAAGCTTTACCCAGATGTATTCCCTTGAAGCCAACACAAATGTAATTCACATCTCCCTATCGTGAAGTTCTGGTTTTCTTGTCAAGAATGATATCTTCGGGAAACTTATCTAGATTTTTGTACAAAATCAGCCGATGTAGGAATCTGTGCAACCTCTTCGACATCCATAATTAATGGAGGTTCATAAAGCTTCAAGTTTTCAACATTCACTACTGAGTACATTTGCATATAGACAAGCAAGTCAAGATGAAAAACATTTTCTATAATATTTTCCAATATGGTGAAGGGACCATATTGTATGGGTCTTAAATTATTCCCTTCTCCTTTCAGTCTATCCTTGCTGATGTAGAGTTATACCTTGTCCCCAACTTGAAACTGAAGGTCACCATGGTGCTTATCATGTCGAGCTTTATATTGAGCCTGACTTTTCTACAATTGCTCCTTTACTGCCTAATGAATCACCTGTATCTGCTGAATAAAATTTCATGCTTTATCCCTATCATCTCATCCAATGTCATCCTCATATTTCCCAAAGACCATGTCTAAGGGATCCCTTGGTAGATAACCAAAACATGTCTCGAATGGTGAGCTCTGTGTAGATGAATGTGCTGATCGATTATATGCATGTTGCACATAAGGAAGATGTTCATCCCACAACTTGGGATTCTTTCCACAATAGCCTCAGGGATTCTTTCCACAATAGCCTCGTAACAAGTGTGGCATGGTGCAGTTGATGACCTCTTTCTGCCCATCGGTCTGTGGATGAAATATCGTACTTCTTTTTAGCTTAGTGTCCATCATTCTCTGCAAGCTAGTCCAAAAATCTCTGTTGCAGTGGCTACAACCACCCTCCAGAATTTTTCCTTAGCTTCATTTTGGAGCCCCCCTTCCAACTTTTCATAGAAACTTGCCTTACTTCATCAAGACAGCAAGCTTTAGTATTTCTTTTGCACAAAAGCAGCCTGTCGATCATAGACCGATGCACTCCCCTTGTATCTTGATCACACGGACTTGTTCTAGCTACATGTTGATCAGCGTCCCCAAGAAAATTGCACATTTCTCGAGGGCAACCAGACTTCCCACTAGAAATTGTACAATCTTGTCTGGTAGCCAGTTGGGCTCCAAGATCACGCAATTCTTCTAGTCAACACTCCTATCAAGAATTGCATAATTTTCCCTAATAGGGCTACTTAGCTCAGAATGTGTGAAAATCTAGGCAGCAGTCAACTACTCTGCCCAGAAATTGTGCAAATCTCCTGGGCAGCCAACCTAGCTCCTAGCCAGAAATGCATATTTTTTTCTAGTAGTCGAGTAGTCTCTTGCATGTACAGCTGAGTTGACTGGTTTCCTCCGGGACCAAGCAAAACTCACTTGCATGCATGGGCTACTTATCCCAAGGTAGCATGAAAAGGAATCTCTTGTTTCAGGGATCTATGTTTAGTAGTTCGAGGTTACATGCAAGGATCGTTTCAGAAACCTCCCACCAAGTGTTTCTTTCCCTAGATTTGTGGCATGTACGTCATAGCCTTGATGTGATCAAAACTCATCAACCAAACATTGTAGAGATCATTCCTCAAATCCACCTTGTAGCTATGACATCCCACATCACATCTAGGAGCAGTCAGCACATTCATCTCAACTGTTGTGGGGTAAGCCTGCTTCCCATGCCTTGTGTTGCATTTCTATCGCTTTTTCTGTTTTCTCTTGTAGGAGTATCATTTGCTTGATTTATTTGAATGCTTGCTGTCATTTACATGTATGTTAGCTTGTCCTAGCATGGTTTCAGTTTTCGTCAACATCTCGCTGCTATCGCATGCATGAAACTGTTTTTCACGAACAGTTGCCAATTCGTCAACTCGCCTCACCCACAAGCATGTTGTTTCATTTTATGAATCTGTCATTTTCCATTTTCATGTATGATCATTCACATATGCTTACACTCAGTATCAACATGCATTCACACTCACATTCACTTTCAGTTGCCCATCGGCAAGTCTGGCCAACCTCAACTCGGACTCTACCTCACCAAGAGCCTCACCAAGACAACATTGCACAATCCTGAGAGGCAAGGCTCTACCTTCCTTCCCATAAATGCACATTTCTTCCCAACAAATATTCCCCAGGCCTAATTTTCACAATCTTGAGGGACAATGA
>APFE030143591.1:1349-21471 GCA_000404065.3 Pinus taeda | reverse complement strand
TAGATAGGTAGAGAAGCAAGGGTGCTCAACAGCCTAATCTGAGCCCTGGATGAAATAAGTGTAGATATAGATAAGAAGACAGTAAAAGAAAAATTGAAAAGCTGGGTCTGCAAGTCTAAGTGCACCCAAACCAAAAAGAAGAAAAAATGCTAGGCAAGTAGGTTGGGTAGGTAGTTTTAAGGTTGCAGAATGTTGATTTGTGATCAATTTCATGTTTGCAAGTGTCATATCTGTTCAAGTCACAATTATCAGGCAGTTTCCATTTGAAGGACTCAAGCGAGGCATGTCTAACTCCCCTTCCTTCTTCTTTCCTCAATCACTCACTAACTTCCTCAAAGAGATCAAGATCTTCTTGATATCTCTCAGTTTCATCATTTTCATATCAATTGCCTTGGTAAAGATCTGCTTTGCTCAAGGAATATTCATACTCCCTTTATGAATCATTTTTCCCCTTAATAGGCTAAGATTCACATACTTAGTGCTTTCTCATCATGGTCATATTAACTACTAACTTTACTATATAGCTCCCTATCTATCTCCCCATCCCCTACTAAAACTATGTTAATAACTCCCCTATATGCTTATCCCTTCCCCCTGGTTGAAAAATAACCATAAGTATCCCTTGGGAATTACTAAGTTTGCCTAAAGCTTAGTAAGAACCCTCACGTTGTTTACAAAAAACCCCTTCCAAATGCATTGGGACTCACTCCTATGCATAAAACCCATGCTCCGCCCTTTCTCCTAAAAAGCCCCACATTCAAATATCTAACCCCGCGCAAATTTAACCCCAAAAACAAACTTTCCTAATGTTTTCCCCCCCCGCCGAATTAAATAATAAAAAATTAGTGCGCGGGGCCCCGTCCTTATCCTTCCACCTACTTACCTTATCAGCCAGCCGTTAGATCTACAGCGCCCGCAATCTACAGTGGGGGGTATTTTCCTGCCCCGATATGTCGAGGGTTAGCGCCTGGGACATCGATGGTTTTGCTATCGTACTCCTGCCAGACGTCGCCCTCCCAGCTGTGGCGAAGCCCCCCCTACCAATACTGCCTAGGTGCAAAAGCGGTGCGCCCAAAACCAGAAAACCGCCCTCCCCTCGAGTGATATAAGCACCATGTCACCCACCACATTGCCGCCACCTCACCCCTTCCTACTTGCGCCTTGCTGACATCACCCTACCACCGTGTCCCTGCCACATCATCACTCTACCGTACTGCCATGTCACCCTATTGACATCATCATGATCATGTCACCACCATACAAGGGGGTCTCACTGTTGATGTCATCTACCATACTGCTGACGTCATGCTAACGTCACCCGCTAGAAAAATTGCGCAAGTGCAAAATCGAAGCTTCGGAAGCCCATAATGAAATTTTGAGGCAGTTTTCGATGCACGATTAGCGCTTAGCGCATCACTATGGGAAATGAGCCAAATTGGGGAATCATTTGATTCCTCAGTCATTTTTGTGCCGAAAAGGCAGAAAAGGCCCGATTTAATGGTTTTTAGCATAACAGCAGAAAGAGAGAGGCCCGATTCAGGCATTAAAGAGTATCAGAGCCAAAGTGGATGCCAAAATTCATGACAAAGAGTATCAGGATGCGGAAAAGTCTATCAGTGAAGATCCATCAGTGGCTTGAAGCAGATAAAGCATGAAAGAACCCTCTAGCAAAGTCAACAAAACAATAGATGCCATTAAAGAGCTCTCAAATCACACTTACTGCACATCAAAATCACATAAGAACAGTGGAACAAAACTCAAAGCACAGTTATTGCAGAAGCACTGCACCAGGTCACCAAGGACACCATATTAACTCAATTTGATCCAGCTGCCTCTGGCGCAGCTTAAGAGATATTTACTTGCATTTAATTTCAGCATTAGTTTAGGTTTAAAAAGTTTTTCCCGCAGACCTGTTTAGGTCGGATGTAATAAATATTTTGGATATTTACCCTATATATAGAGCCCTGAACGATGTAAAGAGGGTTGGTGATTGTTGGTTGGATGTTTTTCTTAAGCAGAGACTCGCACTGTATATCTGAGAATTTCTATAATCAAAGACTGCTTACGAGCTTGGATAATGAATTGTTTACTATGTTTAATGGTTGAAGAGTGATTGTGGAATTCTTGTGCTGGTACATGGACCAATAAGTGCTTATTACCTTTGTTTTCCATTCAAAAATCTTTATCTAAACAGCAGAAAGAAAGATTAGCTTAGAACTTGTTTAATTGCACTCTATGCTCAATTTCTGCTGTTTCTTTATGTTTTTCATCTGTTTTAGGCATAAATATGAATTCCACATGGATCATATTTTCCCTAATTCACCATGTATGACAATTATCCATGGATTCTTAACTGCCCCTAGATAGAGCTCATTTTCCTTCCCTCTGTTAACCTGATTGAGAGATTCTTAATTGCCTCTCATTCCTTACATTTCACTCGATCTCTTTAGCTTGAAGGTTGTTCCATGTGCAACTACCTTGCTCCACGTTCCTCTTGTGATCATGTAAGCACACCTGCAGTCCTACTCCTTGACTCCATGCCCAATGGTTTGAAACTTATCACTCTATGCATGCCTCTCTACCTGAAAGCATTCTCCTTCCATCCAAACACCATACAAACATAAAAAAAACCCATTGAACCCAATAACTAGCCTAAAATCAGCATCAACAAAGCTAAATCATCAAGAGAGAGCCCTCTCTGATTGCAGGTGGGCTAGAACCTGCAATCCAAAGATTGGTTTGTGGTTACCTCACCTGCATCCCTTTAGGAGCTTCGGGACAACCTGAGTGATAACAATGAGAATAGTCCCACGTGTAGGTTTTAACACCGTACAAAAATTACCTGCATACAAATTCTAAAACAAAAAATAAACAAAGGTGAGAGCATAACACATAAACAAATATACACAAAGATTTTCCCCTGGATCCCAAAATCGGGACTACCGGATTGATTTTTCATTATGTTCTTTTCAATGTTATAATACACATATATACATGTTGAACCATCCAATACCATGGACTGAAAACTATCGCGACCAAAACCATGTGCAAAAACCATGCACAAAACCATAGGTAGGTTCGCCCCACCTAATATAGGGTCCAAAAAAAAAAATTCCCCGAGGTGCTTTCCTGGTACCCGTAGAGGGTGGCTAACCATCCCCCTCAAACCCCTTGTATAGGGGGGGCTTCTTCCCCCCTTGTGACTCCCCCATTGCACAACTAAGGGGGGGCTTCGACCCCCTTCTAAACCCCTGATTCAATAGGGAAGCTAGTCGTGGAAAGAATATAACACAACCCAACGTGCTCCCACTTATTGTTTTCTTTTCATAGGGGGCCACAAGAGAGCTTAGTCATTTATCCAACCCTACAATGCCCATTATTTATCTACACCAAGAGAACTTCTCAGAGCTTACAGATTTTGTCAATGCATTTGCAACATTCTTCAAAGTGTCCACCTTTACGAGCCACACCTTTTTGTCTTCTATCATATCCCTCACAAGGTGATACTAAACTTCAATGTGCTTTGCTTTTGAATGGTAAGTAGGGTTCTTTGCCAAGAAAATTTCACTTTGGTTGTCACAGTCTATCCTTATAGCTCCCTATACTAACCCCATACTTGAACATAATCTCTACAACCAGACTGCTTCCTTGCTTGCATGAGTGGATGCCATGTATTCTGCCTCTGTACTTGGTAATACCACTACATATTGTTTCTTACTCATCCAACTAACTGCACCTCCAAATAGGTTAAACACGTACCCACTTGTATATCTTCTCTAATCCAGATCTCTAGCCTATTCTGCATCAACAAAGCCATGGGTATCCAACACACTGTCCAATCCTGGTCTTCCTTGGTAGCACAAACCATAATCACTAGTGCCACGCAAATACCTGAAAACTCGCTTGAATGTTATCCAATGCTCCTTCCCTAGCTTTGACATAAACCTGCTCAATATTCCCACTGCATGTGCAATGTCTGGTCTAGTGTAGACCATCACATACATGAAGCTATCAACTGCAATTTCATACAGAACACGAGACATGTCCTCTTCCTCTTCTCGCGTCTTGGGACACCGTTCAATAGATAGCTTTATACCTACCTAAATAGGAAAATTCACTAGTTTACAATCCTAATTGGGAATAATCTTTTGCTACTAATCTAGGTTTATATTTCTCCACCTTTCCTTCTACATTTGTCTTCTTCTTGAACACCCATTTGTTGCCAATGGGTTTCCTTCTAGCCAACAACTTCACCAGATCCCAAGCCTCATTTTTGTGCAAAGATGCCATTTCATTAACCATGGCCTCTTTCTAGAGTTTTCCATCCTTTGAGTCTATTGCTTCCTTCATAGTTTTGGGATTATCATCAATAATAGATAAAGAAAAATTTGAACAAAAAGAAGATGAACTATACCTTTTTGGCTGCCTTGTATCTCGAACCGATCTTCTCACAATCGAAGTTTGTGCCTCTTCATCTTTTAATTCCTCTTCTATTGTAGAGTCTGATTCTTCCTCCTTAAGATCAAACTCTATCTTCTTAGGTTCCTTTGGTTGGACTTCATGTTTAATAACATCTTTTAGCTCTCTGAACACCACATCTCGGCTGTACACAAACTTCCTTGTTACTGGGTTCCAATGTTTATAGCCCTTTAAACCATCCTTATACCAAATAAAGATGCACTTTTCAGATTTACTATCCAAATTTGTTCTTTTCTCCTTTGGAACATGTACATATGCATCACATCCAAATACCCTCAAATGTGAAAGAGAGGGTTTCGTACCAATCCATACCTCTTGTCGAGTCTTATCCTCCAACTATGATGAAGGTGATCTGTTGACCAGGTAACATGCTGTCTCCACCGACTCTGCCAAGAATTCTTGTCCTAACCTAGCACCACTGAGCATGCTTCTTGCCCTTTCCATTAATGTCTTGTTCATTCCTTCTGCAACTCCATTTTTCTCAGTTGTGTACGGAGTAGTCTTCTTCCATGCTATACCACACTTCTTACAGAATTCTTCAAATTCCCTCTTGCAAAACTCTTCGCCATTATCTATCCTCAACACCTTTATCTTCTTCTCTGTCTGGTTTTCCGCCAGAGCCTTAAATTCTTTAAACCTTTCAAAGAATTCAGATTTCTTCTTAAGGAAATGTATCCATGTATTCCTTGAGAAGTCATCTATAAATGAACATAGTACACAAACTTACCCAATTCTACTTCCCATATACAGAATTTTCTAGGAAATCAAAATCTAGAGAGCTATTAGGCATACCTTCTACCATACCTTTATCATGAAGTATTCAAAGGCCCTTCTCTCCAATATTTCCAATCCTTTGATGCCATAGCATGGTCTTTTCTCTGAGAACACTAGATTTTCTGCTTCATTTTTAGGAACCACGGAAATGTTGCACCCATTAATAACAATTCTACCTCGTAGCTTGTACAGTGTTCCAATCCGAACTCCGCAGATCAATATCAGTGCTCCCTGATCCATCTTGGAGGTATCTTTCTCAAACACTTTTTTTACACCTGCATCATCCAGCTTGCTTACAAAAATTAGATTTCTAGCTAATGCAGGAATATGGAGAACACCCAAAAGTGTTCTAATCCTTCTACCTTGTAGCTTCAACTTGATGTCTTCCTGTCATCCCCCAAGAAGACATCACCACCATCATATTTATCATACTCGCATAACCACTCTCTATGGGGAGTGAAGTGAAAGGATGCACCTGAGTCAATCAACCATGTCTCATGATCTACAAGTGTACTTGAAGAAGCTAAGCACACATCCCCACCTTCATCTGAGGTGGTTTTCACCTCTGCAGAAGGAGCATCATTAGATCCCTTTGTCAAGAGCTTTAGAATTACAGTCCCTTTTGTAATGCCCTTCCTTTCTGCATTTCCAAAACACCTTTATAGGTTTTCCTAGAGATTCGGATCTCCCTCTATATTTATATCTCCCACTCGATGAATTATTTTTGTTTATGTTCTAGGACTGTCCTCATACAGAAAAGGCATCACCATTATAGCTCTCCATATTTTTCCGTCTCATCTTCTCTGTCAATAAGGATGAGACTATTTCATCAAACTGCAAGGCAGTTGCAATTCTACCTATTGCAATAACAAGACTACCCCACAAATCTAGTAGAGAACACAACAAACTCGTGCACTTATCTTCATCTAAAATGTTAATATCAACGGATAAGAACTAATTTACCACAGTATTAATTGCATTCAGATTCTTTGTCACCGAGTCTCCATCTTTCATGCCCAAATTATACAAATTTTTATGTAGGAATAGTTTATTCACCAGAGACTTAGATTCGTACAAAGTCCCTAACTTGTCCCAGAAAGCCTTAGCCATAGCTTCCCCTAATACATTTAGCAATATTGAATCTGAGACACAAAATCATATTGTACTCTTTGCCTTTCGATCCAACTTCTTCAATTCTTCATCAGACACTCATGTTGGTTTAGTACCCAGATCTACTGCAATGCACTGATCTTTTTCCACCAAAAGATCCTCCATCTTGAGTTTCCACAACTCAAAACTCTGACCATTAAATTTCTCAATCTCTATCTTTTCACTGCTCGCCATTTTCTTTTACCACCATAATCGATCCTACAGATCTCCCACTGAATAGGGTCTACCATAGTTCCAAGTGAAACCCCTCAGCAACAAAGGTGTCCCCTTGAAGCCAAAACAACTCTAGTACCAAATGTAGGTTTTAACCTCGTACAGAAATTACTTGCATATGAATTCTAAAACAGAAAATAAACAAAGGTGAGAGCACAACACATCAAACAAATATAGACAGATATTTTCCCCTAGAGCCCAAAACTGGGACTACCAGATTGATTTTTCATTATGTTCCTTTCAATGTTACAATACATATATATACATGTCGAAGCATATAATTCCATGGACCAAAAACCATCGTGCCCAAAACCATGTGCGAAAACCATGCACAAAACCATAGGTAGGTTCACCCCACCTAATATAGCTAGTCATGGAAAGAATATAACAAAACCCAACACCAAGGTTGCCCTTCTAAAGACATGATCTCTCGAATAACTTTGTTAAAAGGTAGGAATTCAATGAGGAGATCATTAGAAGGAGTGGGAGTGGGAGAGGAAGCAGTACCATAGGTCGTAACCAAAGAAGCAGAAGAATTAGATGCAGATTGAATGGCTTGATAAGCCAAATCAGCTAGTGAAAGTGGCATGTGTTCTCCATAGGAATCAACTTCTGAAGGGGCCGGGAGGATCCATGGATTGGTTGGGCCATTAGGAATGGTAGAGACCATTGAAACATTCTATGAAACCTCACGAGGTGGGAGAGTAAAACAACCCAAAAGAGAGGAACCCTTTAGAAGACTGGTACCTACACTGACATAGGGGTCACGTATACCACCCACTAAGGGCATGATGCCGCTAGGTAACGGGGAGTAATATGGGTTACAAAAGGATAGTTGGTCCACTATGACTATTTTCCCATCCAAAACAGGATGAGTTAATGACAGTCATCACATAAGTCCAACTCTGTCCCAAAAGCATATTATAGCCGAGATGATGATCTACGACTTCAATTTCCATTGTTATCATTTTCCCACTCAAATTAATGGGGTAGCTAGCAAGGTATCCTTTCGGGATGAAAGCTTGGCCATCAAATGCTTTTAGGGAATTCAACAACAATGTAAGAGTGGGAGAACCCAAGGTGTGCCAACGTGAAGTGGAAATTACGCAAGTCGAAGAAGCTTCGTCAACGATAGTTTGATGGATAGCTCTACCTTTCGATATAACTTGCACCTGAAATGCAAGCTAGTGGGAAAGGAAAGGCTTATTTTTTTCCATTTCAAAAATTTCTAGAGTGGAATCCTGAGGGTCAATTCCACCAATTATTGAAAGAAAATATTTCCTTTGTGCTAGATAGGTTTGTAATACTTCAAGGGCACACATGGAAGATGGTGGTTCTGCCAAATATTCTACAATATTGTAATTTTGGGCAGCATGTGTATAGGTATTGTGGGTCATGCAATGAAGTGTGCCTTTAGGGGGACGGATCACAGGGTTAGTAACAAGCCTTTCGATATGAAGATTGTTAGGTGGTGGTGTATTCGAATTGGAGGAAATTTTGTGAGCGTTAGTGACTAAATTTTCATAATTATTGGCTTGCATTTGTAGATCAACTGTTTCAAAGGTGCAAGAAATTGAAAATCCTTCACTAGAGGAAGGAGGATGTGAATCATCATTTCCCCCTTGCATAGGTTATAGTGGGTTTGATATGCGTTGTTGCTACTATTGAGCAGGGAAAGGGTTGTTGAGGACCATAGGGGTTGGTCTAGTGTCCTTTAGTGCAATAATTTCTTTGTGTTCTTAAAGGCAAGGACATTTGTAAGTCATGTGGTCCTACACAGATATTTTACAAGGGAACTTGACAATTTTTTCCTTCCCTGTATTAGATTTGGTAGCACCTTTTCGTTTGGGGTTGTTCTGCATAGAAGGATGCTCCTCAAAAGGAGAGGTCCTTTTCTTATTCTTCTTATTCTTACCGCTAGGTTGATGTGTAGACCGCATAGATTTTATCAAGACAGGGGTTCTTCTCTTGTAGTTAATGCATATATATTAGATATATGAGATCCCCATTTTTTTATGGAACTTTATTGATGTATATGGACAAATGTACTGGACTTTTATATTTTAATATGAAACCAATGTTTTTTCATCTAGAAAAAATAAAAGAACAAGTTTATCACATATAATTATACTGAACATTATAATTATATTTATACATATCTAATTATATTTATAAAAGTTATGATAAAAATATCTATAAATTTATATACGTATGAATAAGTGAGCATATATAGTGTTTTTTTAAACAAATTTTTTAATAATTTTCATAGATTATTGGAATTATAAGTTTTAATTTTTTAATAAATGTTGGTTTCATAAGATTTAGGTGCCCAAATTGAATTCCTTTGAATTAGACATACTAATTTCACAAATATATGAAAAAATCCACAAAAATAAGGAAGCATCTCTTCAATTTAATACACCCCTAAAAAATAATAAAATAATAAAGATATGTGTTACTTTATTAACATTAGAAATAAGAATACAAAGATATCATTATAAAAAATATGTTTCTTACGAATAATATATAAATAATATATACATGAATATAGTTCAAAAAAGATTATAAACAATAATATTGATCTCATAAAAGAAAAATTCTTTTTTAAATTTATGGTCAAGGGAAACTTGTGGACAAATTCGCAAGTTCGAGACACAAAGAGGGGACGAAAGATAATATTTCTCTTATTCATAGCTCATGGACAATATGTCGTCTTAGGTTCCTTACCTTGGACATACTAAGGGTGGGAAGAAACAATACCTAAACTTCATGGTTCTTCATTGGCAAATGCGGAACGTTACGCTTGGTCTTGAGGAACAAAGAGGTGGAGAAGTACAATATTTTTGCATTCCATGAAGAACATCAAGAGAATGTTCAAGGGTTGGTGGTTTTGTTTGGATAGAATCAAATCTTGCTTCACATACTTAGAAATCCATATAGCATGTGAATGAGATGGAGGGGACTTGGTGGATGATCCGAGTTGTAGCGTGAGGAATCCAACAAATATATATTCTTCTAATAATGATTAGAAAGCTTAGTGGGTGGAGGTGCAATTCAATGGTTTTTGTGAAGGATCATGGCTTGTTAGGAAGGGCGCTTGGATTTTCTTGTGGGTTCATCATCGCATTTTTGTATGTGTGGTGGTTCCTAGCCCACTCTGTTGGGAATGTGTCATCTCTTTTGAGCCTTTGCTTATTTTGCAAATGGGTTGTGATTTTTTTTTGTGGTTATATGTATCTTGGATAGTCCGTCTATGGTTTGAAGGACATCGACGTCGATTGTATTTAGAAAATATGTATGCCATCTTTGTGCGGGTATGTTGGGTAATGTTACAACTCAATTCTGGCCTTGGCTCCAATGAAATTTGGGTTATAGAGTCTTTAGTTTTAGTGGGATTCAAGACTCTATTGGTCTAATTGGATAATGTAATTTACTTAAAAGAAGATACATCTTCCATGGCCATTCTCGAAATCTATATAAAATTGCTTGTTAATTAATATAAAGTCTTACTTTTATATATATATATATATATATATATATTTATTTATTTATTTATTTTTATTTTTTTATATAATTATCACATATAATTATAATAATATAAATATAAATATAGTTATACATGGAAGAAAAAATATTTATATAATTATTTATTTATACACATAAAAACTTAGACTTATGCATATATGAGTTAGATGTAACTTATTCACAAAAAAATGTAATTATAATTCATATATAATACAATAAAATGAGTATAACAAATATATTTTATTATATTTTCATTAATTTCTTTTAGGATAAATAAATAAATTATTAAATTATAAACTTTTAGTCTTAATTTAATTTTAAAAAATAAATTTAAAACGTAAAAATCCATTTAAAATTAGAATTTACATAATAATAAAATCTCATTATCAAAATCACTCTTTATTATCAAAATCACTCTTTTCATTAGTCAAATTCTTGAACTAAGAAAAAAATTACTCATAAATTGAAAACAATAATAATCTATTTATCATTTCAAAAAATATATATATATTCTCCCTCTAAGAGACTCACCATCCCCAAAATCCACCTTATGCCATTCCACCTTATACCATCTTGTTTGACGCTCACAATGGAGTTGGCCAAACCGACTTCTCAAATTAGTAAACAATAAGATGAGCGAATACTATTAATTTAATTCATCATTCCTCCATCTATCAATATCATTTCCATTCACCGATCCATTGATCCGGAGCTTCGGCATTTTCAACACTATTTCTCTCATTTCTTCATATTTTCCAACGAGACCTTCCACATCAATTCCGGCAGGAATCGACGTGAGCATCTGAAACGTGCGCCGCTGCGGATCCGTCTCCGATTTCCTCGAACTAGATCTGGTTGGTTGTGACATTCTGTGAAATTTGAATGGAAAGACGGAATAACAAGTTCTCTGCGCTGAACCTCAACGACTTTTATGGGAAGGAAGAGCCGAAGCCCAAGCCTGCTGCCCCGACAACGAACGGAAACAGTGGTGGAAACCAGCTCTCGGGGTACATGCTCGTTCTCTCGCGACAGAAGGAGCCGTCCCTTGTAGCCAAACACGCGGAAAACAAAACCATCTCCTCCCCCTCGGCATTGAAAAAGGAGAGCCTGGAGAATCCATGGGCAATCAACCAATTTGTTGTTTCTACGGACAGTCAGGACGATGAGAAGAAGGCAGAGGAGCATGCGGATGCAAATAACACAAATTCCAAACATGTTAGTTGGTCCAAACCTGACTTCTCGTCCAACGATCTTGCCAGCCCTCAGCCTGGTGCTGCAAAGATCGAGGGCGAAGTACGAGGTATTCCGACTAATATTCGTCCCCGCAAGCCATCGCCGCTTAGGGAGGCTCGGAATTGGGATGACGACGAGCGATCTTCGACACTCCCACTCCACCTGCAAGAGAATAAAGGGACGTATTTTGGTGATGGTCGCAATAATAACATGAATAATCGGTATTTTGGCGATGGTCGCAATAATAATATGAATAATCGGAATAATCGGTATTCTGGTGGGAAGAGGAATGTGAATTTGAGTGCAGATTATACCGGGCAGGGAGACAACGGGGACATAGAGAATGATAGTGGTCGTGGCGGGCAAAGGTGGTAACGACGTTATAGCCATATGGAATGAAGTAGAATGCATTCCACGGTTAAGTCTCTAGTTTTTCTTTATTCATTAAATATCATAGATAGAATTTGAGAATGTTAGATATAATTAATATTGCAACAATTGGATTTCATCCTAGTATTAAATATCACAGAGAAATTGAGAATGTTAGATATAATTAATATGGCAACAGTTGGATTTCATCCTGGTACTAGGAGACTTGGAGACTCGAGATTGATAGAATTTTGTATTTAGAGTAATCTATTAACGCAAATACAATGAAATCAACAATTCATTGGTCTTTACATATCGATTTCTAGTTCTATCTTAATTTATGTTTTTATAGCAAGATGGTTATCCTTTTACTACAATGTTTCTCCAAGTTATTAATTTTCATATTTAGATTTGGATCTAGTTTACTTCAATGATTACTTTAATATTTCAACATATTCAATGATGTCATGCAAAATTGTTCTATATTCAACAACAACAATATCTCCCAACCTCTCTATTGATGTTCATTGAAAATGGTGTACATCAAAGAACAACAATGGTTTATATTCAATAACATTTTTTCTTTTCTCTATGTTTATATAATCTACTTTTTAGTGAACCTAAAAACTAAGAGTTTAAAGTTATTTCTTTGTAATTTCAAGAAATAACTTTAAACTCTTAGTTATTATGGGCTAATATTCACAAGTGGGCTAAATTTCCATGATATTTTTTATATTTTTATCTTTTAATTCCCCTCAGCACTATTTTTTAAAACAATGATATTAATATTCAACACCACCATAATATGAATAATTAATTATCAATCTTGTATAATAATGCAACATTTATCTTAATCTTTCTAATAGAGAAATCATATATTAGTCCTTGCTGATCTATTTTTGCACAACTATTATTAAATCCAAATCTTTAATATGTTGAGCAAATTTCCTTGTAATATTTTTAATTTTAGTACCTATTGAATGCACTACTTATAAAATTGGATCTTGACTTGTGCTATGAACAACACTTCAACTTGTATATAACTTGTAAAGATTTAAAGTTGCAACCCTATATCCATATAGTTTTGTGATGAAAATATATGATTGGTACCCTATCATATACATCTTGTAAACATTGAACTTGTATTAGTAATCACCAGTTGAATGTTAGGATATGACTCTCAAGCACATGACATAAATTTTGAACACAACCTTGCTTTTCAATTCTTTCATAGAATATTTTACGTGAAATAATTTCATATTCATACTAAACCATAGTACATTAGATTTCATTTGAAGTTCCTCATAATCTTGTTGTATTGGTTGAATATTTTAGTTATTGCTACCAATTAGAGAAATATGTTCAAGCAATGTCATTACCTCATTGAAACATCTCTAGTTTCAATTATATGTTCTTCCCTATCATCCCATTCATTCCTTGAAATCATAGTCTATTTTTTAGATTTCTTTCCCATTATTATTATCTTTGATCCACATTCATCCTTTGCACTCTAAGTCTTTTTCTTTCACAATTACTTTCTTTGTTGTTCTTTCCCTTGAACCTTATTTATTTGTTTCTTTTACAATATCAACTGCCCATTTTTCTATATCCTCATATGCTTCCTTCCATTTGATTCAATTCACATTTTCTATCTTTTTTTTTTTGTTTATTTCCATTTAGTATGTGTTCAGTATTGTTATTATTCATTTTCACATTAACAGTAAACACAATGCCATTGAATTTGAACTAATCACAATTTATATTTCTATGTCAAACACAAATCAAACATGTTAATTTACCATAATTATTTTTTAGATGTCTACAAAAACCAAAGAAATAGAACTAGAAATAAGTCAAATATCAATTGACAGATTTATCTAATAAAATAAAGAAGTGCCTATGGTACACTGTGATTATTATTCAAAGGGTTATTGGATATAAAATTTAATGTGTCTCCATGATGTGTGCTTTGTGTGTCCATGAAGTGTCTCACCGGAGGTACGTTGATGGTTTTATCACACATCACAATTATTCCCATTAAATAGATTTACACACACATATTTACAACATCAATTGAAACATTCCTAGTACACCATGACATACATAGGACAAAGGAAAATTAAATGTCTAACCAT
The DNA here is from genome assembly GCA_000404065.3 of Pinus taeda. Taxonomy (NCBI): domain Eukaryota; kingdom Viridiplantae; phylum Streptophyta; class Pinopsida; order Pinales; family Pinaceae; genus Pinus; species Pinus taeda. Next base: position 7,573 of record APFE030143591.1, on the reverse strand, counting down.
CAAACTAACTATTCTACAAGAACCCCTTACATTAATGGGAAACTAACTTCTATGCCAAACAAGAAACAAAGCTTCATTCATACAAAATAGTTATTGATATTATCTTTCAATTATAACATATTGACTTGAAATTTGAATGGAAAAGTTTATGGGCTAATATTCTAAAAAGACTATTCACCAATTTCCAATTCTCCCAGATTTTACAATATAAAATTATTTTACCTTAAAAATAACCAACATTATATAGAGAGTATACAAAATCATTATAAATTTGAATAATTTTATAAATACATCAATAAATGTTTTATAGTTTACATATTAAGGAGATTTGCCAATGTTTTTAAACTTCAAGATAATTTTCCATAGAATTTTGCTAAAAACTCTTTGCTAAGTATTCGTCATTCATTCATTTATACAACCATTGATACAAAAATGCAATACAATAGAACCATGAGAAATTCTAACATAGGCTCCAAATACTTTATATTAACAATAATTTATGGCAATACACATTACAACAGGGTATCATACACTTGAATTAAAGAAAATAAGACCATAATTTTCCATGTGTATTAACCATCCAACCTAAGTAAAATTTAGCATAATACATGTTCAAGAAGGTCCCAAAAAGAATAAGTAATAACATACATAGTATTAAGTTGAACATGATATACAAGGAACTCTCATCAAGCTACAACAGACTAACAATATAGTAGCCACAATAGAATAACAACATAACAATAGTAGCAGAACCATCATAGAACAAAATAACAATGCATTGGAACCTTAATTGAACAAAACTATCCATAATCAACAATACCTCTTTGAATAACTTCCATCTTCAACATCCTGTTCTTAAGAATCTTTAGCTAGATCACCTAGCTATCAGAGTTTCCCATATACATGCCAAGTCATAACTAATGGCTTGACCATGCTAGTTTGAATCAAAACCAATTAGTGCCCACAACTAACTCACATAAATGGAGTGTTTGCTATCAACTAAAGAATCTTTCTATTATGTTTTGGTTTTCATGGCTTTTGTCCCACATCTACATGGTCTTTCAAACATATATGTTATATGAATTCTTGCTTATATGTTGTGTTGTTTCCACTATCATCTCCTATGTGCGATATTCTTTATTTCCTCCTTACTATGTGGTTTTCCCATACTTAGCCACATTTTCAAAATTTTCTCATTTTTCCTACTTGGTTTTAATAGGCCCCCATCATTTTTCATGGTTCACCCCTGACCCATTGTTCTCTATTAGAACATTGATTGAAGGGAGTATTTTCATTGTCATTGACAAAAAATGTTCAAAAGTACGTTTCCTCATTACCACCTATTGTTTTGCTTCCTTTTCTTGAGTAAGGATTGCTACATCAATAGGCATTAATGTTAATAATAAAATTTGATTTCGTTCAATTATGTCCTCTGCTATGTTTTGCGTTACAATGATGTTGTTAGTGAACTGAAGCACTTCATCATGTATTTGATCCAATTGTTATGCCAACCCTGGTGACCTGCCCCTAAATTCTTAATATGCTTACTCAAAGTTGCATTGGAGTAATAAACCTTGTAGTTGTTTGTAATTAGAATGTATTTGTACACAAATATTTTATTGTAAGTAATATATGTATTAATTTAATATAATAGAATGAATAGAATAAATAATATGATTGTTAGAAAATGAGGGCCCACTTATATACCTAGGCATATGCTATTTCATGAATGGTATTGTCCTATGAGACATGCCTCTTCATTACTAATTATTAATTCATTCATCAGTATTTATAACTATAATATTTAATTTTATTATTATTATTTCTATATATATTTGCATCATAACATTACCTTAGTCTTCAAAAAATATTTGTCCCAAAAGCTTATTAAGAAAGATTCTCTCTTATTGTGGACATAACTTAGACATGTGTAATTTGTGAGTAATATTACCTTGGAATCGATTTTTTTAATATTCTTTTATTGTGTATATATATAAAATTAATTATTATTATTATTTAAAGAAGTAACTTTATAAAAATATTATTAGGTAGCTTTATAAAACAATTTTATAGTTTTATAAATTAACCTTAATCATTTTTATAAGTAACTGTTAAATATCTTATAAAACCCTCCTCCCACATCTACCCAAGCAACTCGTCATGTGGGGTAAACATGTGACAAGAGGCCACTATGATATGATTCAACCTCCTAAGTCACATTAAGAAAGTGGAACCAATAGAAACACACCATACAAACATTCAACATCAGCATCAGGATCCTTAGGAACCAATCCAACCTTTGTGCCAACCAGCCCCTGGGTCCCAATAAGATTTTGGACAACTTGACCTCTAGATGTTCTCATGTTATGGGCATGAAAACATCCAAATACATATGGATGCTCTCACAGGCCTACAAGCCAACATCCAGGGACTCTTTTTGACAGTGTTGTGCAAATGTCCTTGGGATTTGAGCCACTTTTTTAGGCCTAGAGTGTGGGTCACTGCCAAGAATTGAATCATGTATTGAGAACAATAAAAAAACATGGAAAATGGCAATATACATGTAGTAATTTGAATGAGACCTTAACTAGACCCCTACTAGCCATAACATGCATTTCATCAAACATATCAGAATATGTAATCTACATGTATAAATAACATATCTGAGCATAGCGATGTCATACTTAGTCGATAATCACTAAGAAGAGTTGATGCCTCAACACATCAACTATCATTTCATCCATTAGGTCATAGATACATTGGTCATTCATTTTCAAGTAAAAACATGATGAGAGCCATACATAGCTATTGTCATGAAACACATATATAATCAGCATAATAGCTTAATAAATACCAATGAAATCACAACCAAATAAACCACATATAGTCCAGTATAATACTCATAGAAATATAAGGAGAAATAACCTCATATTGATGACGTGAAATCCAAATGCGAGACGGGACTTCCACATTCCACCCGAACGTAGAATGGTTGAGCCAAATCTCTCTTCATCCATTCACCCCCATGCCATATTCCAAGCATGAATGTGGGATCTTATAGAACACATAAATCCAAAACTATCCACGGCTTCGAGAGGCCATCCACCTCAACCCATGAAACTGTAGTTCCATCTCATTGTCTTTATCCAGCTAGGGCTTCCAAAGCATTTTTCCAACCAAGGCTTCTAGGAATAGCAACTCAACCTGTAACGTTTACTAGGATTCGAGAGATTTTATCAAACCAGGGCTTCTAGGAATAGTAACTCAGCGCACCAAGGGCTTCCAAAGCATTTGTCTAACTAAGGCTTCCAGGACTAGTAACTCAACCCAAGCTATTATAGGGCTTCTAGAGCATTTGTCCAACCAAACCTTCCAATACTAATAACTCAAACCAAGCTAAGGAAACAAGAGAGTCAACCAAAGAAAAAACAAGGAAAACAAATCCACAATCACCATGGCTATCTAGGAAATGACAAGGCTAGGCACTCCACTATCAATCTTGGTCATCCTTCATGCTCTTGACAAATAACAACCAACAAACCACATGCATGCCAAAATTAGTGAGGAAAACATATGTCCAATTGGGTACCTGCAAGCAAATCCCATAGTAGTTGTTGATCTTGATGTCCTCTTGCACTTTCCTACTCTTCCTTTACCTTCTTGCTCCAAAATCCAAGTATTCCACACTCTCCAAGAGTGCTCCAAGACTCTTCTAAGTATCTAAGAGTATCAGAGAGAGAGAGAATAATGAGAGAGCTCCAAAACTAAACTGGCAAAAGGTTACCAACTAATCCTCAAAATCCTTCTTATGAATGAGGCCTCTATTTTCTTCATTTTACATTATTTTCCTTCATTTTCCTCCTCACATGAAACTTGTCACCTTTCACCTCTCTTTTCTCCTAATTTCCATTATTTTCATAAATGAATGTTCCAAAAATTCTATTTTGCCTTTCCAAAGCTTTAGCCCTTTCCTTTGCCAATTTCCTTAGCCACTAAACTATCACAAGTGATCCCCATCACTAGGATTTTTCCCAACATTCTACTTGGAATAAGTGTCCCATCAACCATGGTTATTATTTTTCCTTTATTAACTTTTATTACATGGAATTCTCACTAGGGTTGTTACAGAAGCCTCCCACCTAAGGGAACAACATCCTCGGTGTTCAACAAAACCTGTAACCACAAAATTATTGCAAGCAAAATATACTGTCAATGGAGCTTTATAACTTAGCTCGTTGTCATATTTACAATGATCATCCTGCTGAGAAACAAACCAACAAGAAAACATAACAAGCACAAGATCATAATGACATGACACCCATACCGCTTATTAGAGCTTTATAACATATCTCATTGCGGTATTTACATCCATATACATATGTACATATAGCGAAATATACAAACATATACCAAAACACCATGCCAAAATTACTTTTCCTCAATCGGCAAACAATGAAGGATACATAGCTCGCATATGATCTGTCATATCCCATGTAGCTTCATCGGGCCCAAAGTACTTCCATTGCACCTTAACTTGCTTGATTGCTTAGTTCTAGAGCATGAGCACCATTTTCTGCAATATACACTAAGGCTCCGACTGGAATTTTTTGTCTGGTTCCACCTATAATACAAACCAATCAATCAAATGATCAACATCTTTAACATCTTAAAAAATGACACTTGTAAAACATCATGGACTTCCATTGTCAGAGGCAGTGCAAGTCGATAGGCTACTGGCCCAATCCTCTTGATGATATTGAAGGTTCCACAAAATTGTGGTGCCATCTTGGCACATGATCCAATCCATAAGGAGATGTTATTCAGTTTGATGTGCAAGTACAGTTGTTCCCCAACCTAGAACTCCTTAAATAACTTGTTCCAATCTACAAAGCTTTTCTTCCTATCTTTTGTTTCCTTTATATTCTTCTTTATAACTTTCATCTCCTCTTCCCTGTCCACCAACATGTTTGGTCCAATCAACACCCTATTAATTGGATCACTCCAACTCACAAGAGCATTGGAACTCTACCCATATAATGCCTCAAACATACTCATCTTCAAATATTTATGATACCCATTGTTGTAAGCGAACTATACCAGGGGAAGATACTCCTCCCACCTCTACTTCCGATGCATCACATACATCCTCAACATGTACTTTGACATCATGTTGACCCTCTCTATCTAGTCATATGTCTACAAATGATAAGCTATATTGAAGGCCAACTTTGTGCCCAAACCTAGAAATAAATCATTCGAAAACTTGGAAGTGAACTTAGAATCCCTGTCTCACACAATATTCTTTGGAACACCATGCAATCTGACCACATCACTGATGAATACTTGTGCTACATTGCTAGCTAAGAGTGTAGACTTCACTGGAATGAAGTGTGCACCATTTGTCAACCTGTCCATAACAACCATAATGGAATCATGTTGTCTCATTATCCTTGGAAACCCTGTAATGAAGTCCATGGAAATAACCTCCCATTTCCATTCTCGAACGGCAATCCACTGTATCAGTCCACCTAGATGTTTACACCGTACGTTCAGATGCTGACAATCAAAGTACCTAGCCACAAACTTTAATAGAACCCTTTTTAGATTCAGCCAATAGTAAAATATCTTCACTACTTCTAGTGTCTTCTGGTAACCTGGTTGACTCGAATAAGGTTTCACATGAAATTCCCTCAAGATCACCTTCTTCAGATCACTGCTATCTGACACATATATCCTATATCTGAAACTGACCAATCCATTTGTTGTAAGGCAATATTCCACATCCTGTGCACTTGCACCTGCACCTGTACCTATAGCATTACCTGTACCTATACATGTACATGTACATGTACTTGTACCTATACCTATACTATCAATTGTCCCTATATGTGTACTATCACCTATCCCTGTACATGTAATATCACTTGTACTTGTACGAGTACTCTGTTACAACCTGTGCATAATCTCCATATATCTAACATGCTACTAACATGCCCGCAAGATCCTATCATGTAAGTTTTTCCCATAGGAGCTCATAGCTACTAAGTGATTTACATGTATCTACCTACTAAGAGTATCTATGATCCGGATTTAAACAGGAACGCAATAGATTACAGAGATAACCATAAATACAGAGATGTGATGACCATAAATAAAGAGATGCAGCGGAAATAACACTTCATTTCATTAATGGAAAATACCGAAATATGCTTACAACCAGAATT
>APFE030143589.1:0-14691 GCA_000404065.3 Pinus taeda | reverse complement strand
TATTTATCTTCAATTCTTCCATGTCTGTTTTCAAATCTATCTTCAAATCATCCATCTTAGCTTCCACGTCATTCATCTTAGCTTCCACGTCATTCATCTTAGCTTCCATGTCATTCATCTTAGTTTCTACACCTTTCTTTAAACAATCCATCTTAGATTCTGTTCCTTTTGTGCAAGTGACACTTGTTGCACTTGGTCTCGTAATTTTGATATATCATGTTGCATTTCTTCCTCTTCTTCATGAGTCATGCTAGAGCTTTCAGGTCGTCTACTAGGTGTTTCCATTTTCTTTCTTCGGGGCATCAATTACTGATAATAATGCTTCACTATGCCCTTTGAATTCCTTCAAAATAAATTTTCAAACCAAGCTTAAGAAAACATTTTTAAAAATATACACACCTTTTTTCACTTTGTAGGAGCTCGATATTGCCTCTGATGTATCTCTGTAATTTTGGATCATCCAGTTCTGAAATTGTGACCTGCAGTAGCCCTCTGTGATCTCTTTCCAATGCCACTAGTCTGACCCCAATTGGATTCTCCAATGAAGAGTTATGCCAAATCTCCCACAGTGACCTGATTATAGACTAATTCAGTAGAGCGAACTTGTATGACGTTCCGCGAGTCACTGTTTCGACCTCTGGCTCTGAAAAATATATAGACGAAACTATAGTCCATCCTCTTTCTGCACCTTTTTATGAAATTTCAATCCAATGCTCAGAGAAAAATTTATGACGATTTTCCCTAGGTCACCTGTTTGGAATGTAATTCAGGAGTCTGCAAAAAGACCAACTTCCTCAGATCATATCTCCGCAATTGTAGCACAAAATGCTCTGGAATTTGGATCCGATATTTAGCACGATGTCTTCTCAAATCAGTTTTTTTTTCAACTTCTGAAACATCGCCGAAAAAAAGTTATAGCGAAAAGGCCACAATGACCTGTTTGGAGCAGCGAAACCCTAGAATCCAAAGCTCTAATACCAAATGTTATGAAACCAGCTCAAGAAAAGATAGAAAAGATAGATCAACGTCTTAGAATTCAGCCTCTTCAGGGGGGAAACCTCCTTTACATTACATAAATGAATAACTCTTGGATGATACAAATGAAAAGACCTCCTTTCTATATATAGGAGTCTAAGGGGTCATAACATAATCAGAGCCTACATAACAACAATAATGTAAGGGCACAATAATAACAATAATGGGCTTCTATGGGGCACAATAGTAACAATATGGGACAATTAGAGGGCGCAACAATATTAAATTAAGGGGTACAAACTACAATAGTAATGGGGAATCAACAGTATTATGGGGACCCGACAGTGTTTCACGAGTATGAGGAAATATGATGGTGGTATGTCTTCTTGTGGAGATGACAGGAAGGCTAGAATCATGTCTGTTGGAAAAGTAATTGAAGTTTCAGATGAAGGGTTAGAAACACTTCTGGGTGTTTTGCATTTCTGCATTAGCTGAATTTAATTTCTGTAGAAGTTGATGATGCAGGTGTAAAAACAAAGAAAAAACTATCTTATGCTTTTGAGGCCCATTGTCCTCCAAATTCAACATTGAAAGATATTTGTGTTGCCAAACTATATTTTTGGGCATGGAAATTAAAAGAGACCAGGAAAAGAGGAAGCTCTGGTTAAACCAAAGGAAGTATGTCGAGACAATACTGCAGAGGTTTAATATGAAGGATAGTAAACCGGTGAAGGTTCCTATTCCTGTAGGTGTGAGCTTATCTGTTGAAAAATGTCCCAAGAGACAAGAAGAGGAAGAGGACATGTCCCGTGTTCGATATGCAAGTGCATTCAGTAGCCTGATGTATGCAATAGTCTATACTAGACTAGACATTACACATGTAGTGGGAGTATTGAGCAGGTTTATGTCAAAGCCAAGGAAGGAGCACTGGATAGTAGTGAAGTGGGTTTTTAGGTAGTTGTGTGGCACTAGTGATTTGGTTTGTGCTACCAAGGAAGACCAGGATTGGATAGAGTGTTGGATATTCATGGCTTTTTTGATGCAGACTAGGTTGGAGATCTGGATCAAAGAAGATCTACAAGTGGGTATGCGTTTAACCTATTTGGAGGAGAAGTCAGTTGGATGAGTAAGAAACAATCTGTAGTGGCACTATCAACTATAGAGGCAGAATACATGGTAGCCACTCATGCAAGTAAGGAAGAAGTTTGGTTGCAAAGATTGTGTTTAAGTATGGGGTTAGTACAGGGAGATATAATGATAGACCGTCATAGCCAAAATGCATTTTTCTTGGCAAAGAACCCTGCATATCATTCAAAGACAAAGCACATTGATGTTCAGTATCACTTTGTGAGGGATATGATAGAAGACAAAAAGGTGTTGCTGGTAAAGGTGGACACTTTGAAGAATACTACAGATACATTGAAAAAATTTGTGAGCTCTGAGAAGTTCTCTTGGTGTAGGGAAACAATGGGCATTGCAGGGTTGGATAAATGACTAAGCTCCCTTGTGGACCCCTATGGAAAGAAAACAACAAGTCGGAGAATGTTGGGTTGTGTTTTATTCTTTCCATGACTAGCCCACGTAGTTAACCAGGGGGTTAGAAGGGGGGCGGAGCCCCCCCTTCGTTGCGTCGATTGCCTAGCGGGGAGGGGAGTCACAGGGGGTTTAAGGGGGTGCATGGTAAAAACCCACTCTATGGGCGTCTAAGACGTTAGCGCCCCAGAAAATTTTGGTTGGAACCCTTATGTTAGGTTGCGCAAGGACTTACCTATGGTTTTGTGCATGATTTTCGCCAATGGTTTTGGAATGCGATGGTTTTGGTCCATGGTATTGGATGCTTCGGCATGTATAAATATGTATTGTAACATTGAAAGGAACATAATGAAAAATCAAGCTAGTAGTCCCAGCTTTGGGATCTAGGGGAAAATCTCTATGTATATGTGTTTTATGTGTTATGCTCTCACATTGTTTATTTTCTATGTTTTAGAATTCATATGCAAGTAATTTCTGTACAGGGTTAAAACCTACATGGACTTGATGGAAACCACTTTGGTGTTTGGTCACCACAACCTGTAAACAACATCAACGCAAGCACTAATCTTTTCAAAACATCAAGCTACTCTCCAAACACCAAGCTACTCTCCCCCTTTGACATCAAGGGAAAAGGTCTAACCAATGTTAAATGAAGACTTCCATATCTAAACTTCTAAATATGAATATTGACCATGCTCCCCCTGAGTACATGTTAAATTTTTTGATCATGCTCCCCTTGAGCACATGCTAAATTCTATGATCATGCTTCCCCTAAGCACATGCTGAAATCTCTGATGGATGTAAAATGAAGTACATGACTCTATGACTCAACTGAATATAACCTTCCTATCACCAAGGACCCATACTTACATCAATCACCCATCCAAATGGGGATATGTATGTGACTCAACCACCCAACCAAGTGGGATTACATATTTGACATGATCTCAAAATTCCATACATGAATGAATATGACAATTATTACATCATAGGTCTTTACATGACCTTTACATCAAATGATATACATGATATTTATAACAAAGACCAAAATATCTTAAAAGTGGCATAATTCAGCAACTAGAATGCCAACAATGCATTATATTTTGCAAGGCTAATGCTCCCTTTGAACTAGTGCTACCTATTCATTTTAAACAACTCATTCATAAAAGCATCTTCATCAATCAGATAAATATCAATGAGAAAAACATAACTCAATAACATTTCAACAGATTTTACCCATCAACACCAGGCCAAGAAAAATCAAATCATAGTTGTCATAAGCATGTCATAGGATGATCTTGAGTCTGTCCCGTTATTTTTCTATCAGACAAAAACATACGCGATTGTTTGCAAAGAAACTCATGTGTATACGTGACTATACTTCATGAAACCCGTGTATAGCTAACAACCTTTTGAATTTTGACCTGTAGATTAAGCTAATTGATTTAATATCAAAATGAGGCAGAAATTACTCCCAATTTCTATCTGAGATATTCAAATGCTTCTCTAGGAAGGGGTTTAGTAAATATATCAGTAACTTGTTCTTTGGAGGGAACATACTCCAATTTAACCTTTTTCTCAAGAACTTGTTCTCGTAGAAAGTGATACTTAATAGGAATATGCTTGGTCTAGAGTGCATAACAGTATTTTTCGAAATACTAATAGCACTTGTATTATCACATAGGATGGAGATGGGTGGAGAACATCTGATTTGTATATCCTATAATGTTTTCATCATCTAAAGCAGTTGTGTGCAACAAGATGTAGCAGCCACATATTATGCTTTCAATGTAGATAAGGCAATGGAACTTTGTTTCTTGCTGAACCAATATACCAATTGGGGCCCCATGTAAAATGCACCTCCACTAGTGATTTTCTAGTCATCAACATTTTCAGGCCAATCCGCATCTATGTATGCATGAATGGTAAGATATGCATCTTTATGATACCATAGACCAAAGTCTTAGGTTCCTTTGATATATTTTAATATTTTCTTTACTAGTTAAAGATGTGATTCCTTTGGATTAGCTTGGAAGCATCCAACAATCCCAACTGCATGCATGATATCTGGTCTGGTATGTGTTAGATAAAGTAGACTTCTAATCATAGACCTGTACTCTAGTTGGTTTACTATAGGAGAATCATCATTAGAGCTAAGGCTACCTCTTGTCATCATGGGAGTACATACAGGTTTGAAATCTTCCATACCATACTTCTTCATATTCTTCTTGAGATATTTTGTTTGTGAGAGAAAGTTGCCATCTTTTGCTTGTTGCACTTGTAGACCAAGAAAATAGGTTAGTTCCCCAAGTAATGACATTTCAAATTCTTGTTGCATAACAGAAGCAAATTTTTGACTCATAGATTCTTCATTACTGCCAAAGATGATATCATCAACATAAACAACAATAATTAGAAGTTTATCACCCTCAATTTTTGTGTACAAGTTGTTGTCTGTGAATCCTTTTGTGAAACCTTGTTGTTGAAGATATTTGTCAAGATGATAATACCATGCCCGTGGAGCTTATTTTAGCCCATGTAAAACCTTTTGATTTTGCACACAAGGTTTTCATCAAACCCCAAAATGAATCCTTTTTGTTGTTCAATATATACTTCTTCTTCTAGATCTCCATTAAGGAAAGCAAATTTTACATCCTTTTAATAAACTTTGAAATTTTGAAAAACTGAAAATGCAAGAAACATTCTTATGGCTTCAAGTCTAGCTATTGGTACAAATGTTTCTACAAAGTCCACCACCTTGCAAGTGTAGCGTGTAGTACCCAATTCAAGGCTTTGAAACGTTGTTTTTCTAGCACCTCCCTTTCAAATCTGTCCAAGAAAGCATCTACCTTCCTTAATCCATCATAAGTAGGAAAATCTCTCATTTCCATTGATATGCATCGCAGTGATCTTGTCATCACATTACAGTTTAACATAGTTACCTCATGTAACCGGTTCTACCATTGCTCTATCTCCTCATCCGAATCTGACATACAAGAGCTTTCGTTCTCCCATGAGATTCGTCCATCCACGTTGGGATTTACCTAGTCTTTCTCTCACGTAGTTATCTTGTAGATGCAGTCCAAATCGTCATCGCTTTCATAGTCACGCACCGGCTCTGTGTAGAGCGATCCTTTCACAGGGTCCAAAGGTAAGACTACGCACAGAGACTTTTTCTAAAAAATCATCTTGTGCTTCTTCAGACTAATCACCTCATTCATGTCAGTGGCCTAATCAATTCCTAAGAGCGTGGGGTAGGGATTGTTGTCATCAACAATCTCTATCACTTCAAAGTATGCTAGCACACTTGCCCCTTCAATACCCACGGTGATTCCCTGCAATCTCCCCATAGGTATTATCTTTTGTTGGTTCTCCATTTGCAGCTGGATAGGAGACCATTGTAGTGTATGCCTTCCCATGCACTCTCATGTCTACTTTGGTAGAACGTTCGCACCTGATACTAAATCTAGAATTACCTGGTCCATCTTATATTCTCCAATCTTCGTGGTCAACCTCATTTCTCTTCCTGTCCCCATCGCATGTTTTCCAATCTTCCAAACTATGCGTGGCTCTCCTAGCACGGTCCCAGTGCATCTGTTAATGAGTTCCTGCAATCCCTTTACAGCCTTACTGTCACGCAATAGCTTCATGCATGTTTCTAAGAATGTCATCAGCATAGATGGGTCCATTTATGGATTCGATCTAACTTTTCTTCCTAAATTGGAGGCATCAGCAAAGCTCTTCTTAGCTTCCATGAAGGTTTCCTTAGCGTGCTCCAAATCAAACTTTGCTTCTTTCGTTGGAGCCTTGCGAACCCAAGTACTATCTTCGGGTTGTTTGCCTTTATCATCTCCCATTGTAATTCTACTTCGGAGCACAATGTTCACATTTGGATCTTCCTCGTGTGGCTCAGACCTCATCATCTACAGGTTCTGAGTCAGGGGAGGTTGTAGCGCTCCCATGTCGCACATCCTAGCTATCAGCGTAGGACAATCCTCCATCTCATGATCAAACAAGGTATAATATAGACATGATGGGCGTGTTGGATTTGTACAATCACGGACATAATGTCCTGGCCCTTCTTAATTGTAGCATATGAGTTGTTTGCAACCTCTTCCAGATCCTCCTCCACCTTGGCCTCGCTCGCGCCCCTAAAATCCGGTTTGCGCCACTCCTGCATTCTGGTCAAGGGGTCATGATTCGGCCTGAACTTTGTAGGTGGGGGTTCTATCCATCATCAGCTCATAGCTTCTACAAGTGTGTTCATCGTGTCCAACCGATCTACAAAAATTACAGAACAACTGTTGCGAATTTTGTGTGTACTTCTGTAACAAATGGCAGTTGTTTGTAGCATGTTTTCCTCCTATTTGACAAATAGTGCACCACAAAGTAGGTGTCGCGCTAGGTCCTACTTGTGCCTCCAGTCTTAATGGCATCGGTCCTCCTACTGTGAGGTAATTCATGAACACCGGGTAGTGGTCCTTGTCATGACCCCGACCCTTACATTTAATGCACCATACCTTTTCGTGCACTTCCGGTCGGGTTGTCCTGTCCTATTTTAGACTCTGTATAGGATCCTATATCAAGGTCTCATGCAGCCTCATTGCGATCTCCAAGGCCTTTACCTGAGTCATTAACCTCTGTTGTGATAGTGCATTCCTCAAATGCAATGTTAGCGATGCTACAAACCATTCACGGTGTTGTCCATTCGTCAAAGTCATATTATCTTCGTGAATCATGCACTTCAGCCACTGATCCAACTCCAAAGGAGTCTCACCTGGTAGCATTGTGATCTCTTTGAATCCAATGATCGACTACACCTCTGACTTCGGCGTGCTAAATTCTTTGTTCAGCGCAATTTGGATGTCTGCGATCCCCGCATTTGGATTGTCATTAGAATTCTTAATATACCAGGTCAGTGTGTGATCTTTCATAGTGCTGACCAACGTCGCTTTCTTTATATTATCATCTATAACTCCCTACACTTCCCATACAGCTCTTATCATGAACCAAAACTTGTCTGATCTTCATTTCCTACTCCCTTGAACACAAGCAACTTTATCGCGCTTGCCATAATGACTCGCGGTGGTAGCGGAGGTGGTACAGGTGAAGATGGAGGTGAAGGCGGTGAAGCTGGTGGTGGTGTGGGTGGGGGTAGTATGCGCGGAATCCCCTGCCTTATAAAATTGATCGCACTTCATGGTGAGACCTTCGTGAGCTCTTCCTCATCCCCTCGCGGAGGTGAGATCAAAGGGCTATTCTCTTGTCCCTTACTTCCTTCGTTTCTATAGGTTTTTCCACTTCGCGTGGTTGTGTACATCAAGGTAATTACATAACCTTCTTTTCACACAATAACATTTTAGTCCAAGTATTCAGAGACTTTACGTACTTACCTCACGGTCCTTTGATAAAGCGTCACGCTGCCTCGCTATAGCTGACTGAAGTATCTACCGCAAACTCAATAATGAATCCTCCTATAATCTGATCGAGCCAATGATCAACAACATGCACGATCTTATCCTCCGATGCTTCCACTGTGCATCCACTCTAGGGTCCACACAATATGATTGTCTATCTTCCACCTTCCTTGGCTATCTTCTAGCTTCGTGATCCACTCATACAGCTCAGTAGGGAAAGATGCGAAGAAAATTTCGTGGATATCTGTGTACAGGTAGCAGTCTAACCACTCTTCCTTTGATAGTTGTGGATTCCTGTTCTCCTGCGCCGCAAACCTGTGAATTCTCCTGTCCAACCAACCTTCAATTTCTTTCTTAGTTGGATTTCGTTGATATGACATCAGACATCTCTATGCAGATTCTAGTCCCGACAATGAAACCATTTGTTGGCTTGAGGGGGCCTGACACAGGTTCGAAGTTATTTAGCCAAACAAATCCCTATACTACTGGCCCTTTTGGCAACATACCACGGAGTGCGGACTGAGGTCTCACCCGAAGCAATATGGGGGGATGTTGGAACCAAGTTTCCGCACCCTTGAGATGTCTAAGGGGTTGATTTAGTCCAACTCTGAATACCTTCACGCAGGTTACTTCGCACACTTTCCTGACCTACGAGGCCTTCATGATCTGTTATAATCACCTTCGCGCAGCCCTAACCAGGGGCTAAGGTGTTTTCGCACTGCTAAAGCAATGATCTATGCTATTTCCCCAAGTTACACCTCGGATCTTACTTTTCTTCTTATAACTATTAGTTAACTTTGCATAAATAGATACTTCTCTTATATTCACTTATTCAACACACTCATATAAGTTCGTGCAACAAATAAATAGTAGACTTGCAATTCATACCCAATACACTTCAATGCATAAAACAGGAAAAGGTACACATAAATAATGTAAAACTTCTCTTTATTAATGCTTCAATCGGTTACAGACTCAACCTACCTTGCTCACTCAGCTGCAGGGATTCGTGCACTCAGTTGTGGACTACTAGGCCTCTGCACACTCAGCTGCAGAGCCTTCTCCTACTCTACTACCCAAAGACACGACTCGACGCTTCAACTAAGACTCAATTCATCATCATTAGATCTTACATACTTCTTCGATTCCCTTTACACTTAGAGCATTGCTTTATTTATACAATCCCATGGTCCGCGAACCATGGGTAGATATTTCAGCTGTCATTACATTACAAAAGTAAGGGCGAACAACCCTATGACTCAATTACAACTTCACACTCCGCACCCACAAATCGTGGAGTCTTTACATCGAACTTAGTCAAAACTTGGGCTTTAAGCCCCAAAACTTTCCTTGGGGGATCTCGCGCCCAACAATAACCAACGAACCGCTGAAAAACAAAACATCTGCCTATGGAGCTTTATAAAATAGCTCGTTGCAATATTTACAATGACCATTGTTGAAAACATAACAAACATATCATTTAATGGAGCTTTATAACACAACCCATTACAGTATTTAAAATAACAACCACATATACTTATGTGCATTTGCTTCAACCAACACATAAACATACTATTTATGGAGATTTATAAATCCAACTCGATACAATATTCATAATAATATACACATACATACACTTTAAATTTGTTTTAACCAGTAAATAAAAGCATATGATGCCTACATCAACAACAAGGGATTCCAGAAGCTCACACCTACACCCTCAAAGTAATACTAGGATTCACCTCCTTCCTAGGAAGTCCAAAATCCACTACCAAAGTCAAAGTCCACATCCATCGTCTAATACTACAATATTTGTGCTACTTGTTTCCTCAGTGAATAGTTATCGATTCATTATTCCAGGGCACACTCACAATGTGCTTATGATTCCATCTGGAAATGTTAATGACCAAAAAATTCCATTCCCTAGCATTCCCTCCTCTGCTACATAGTCCCTCAGGAAATCCAGTGACCCCTTTACATGCAGTCACTCACCTTCCAATTTCCCTTACATCCCCTTCTCTGCTACATAGTCCCCTCGAGCGATCCACCCCTTGGTAGGGCTTCCTCACATCAGAAGGTCCATGTTATGAAACCAACTCACAAAATAGAAGAAAAGATAGATCAACGCCTTCAAAATCATCCTCTTCAAGGTGGAAACCTCCTTTACATTACACAAATGAACAATTCTTGGATGATACAAATGACAAGACATCCTTTCTATATATAGGAGTCTACGAGATCCCAATATAATCAGAGCCTACATAACAATAATATTGTAGGGGCACAACAATAACAGTAGTGGGCTTCTATGGGGCACAATAATAACAACATGGGGACTACTTGGGCACAATAATAACAACATGGGGACTACATGGGAGGGTTGCACTAATAATAATAAGGAGCTACACTAGTAGTATAGGGACCTAACATGCCCCTCTCCTTCAAAAAGTGTTATCCTCAACGCTTGATTATTTCGTGATGCTTATGTGTAAATTTGTCCTCCTCCCATCCAAAATATTCAGAAGTTAAGTTCTTCCACTTGATGAGATACTTGGAAATTGATCGATTTCATAGTTGTTGGGGTCTTCTTTCCATGACTTCTTTAGGTTCCACTATGATTTTTCCTTCCTCCCCATGTTCTGGAAATATTGTTTGAACTGGGAGCTTGTCACCTATAACCTTCTTTAAGCGTGAAACATGGAAAATTGGGGGAACTCGAGAAGATGTATGAAGCTCCAATTTGTATTCCATAGTACCAATATTTTGCATCACCTTGTAAGGACCATAGTAATTTGGTGATAATTTATTATCCTTCTTAGCTTGCTTGAGGGACATTTGTTTGTTTGGATATAGCCGTAAAAATACCCAATCAACTACATCAAAACTTCTTTTTCTGCGATGTTGATATGCCTATTGTTTCATTCTATTTTGCGCCAAAGTGAGGTTATCATTTAAGAGTTGGAGAACTTGTTGTTAATGCTTGATATGATCTTCCATTGCTTGAACCTTAGAATTTTCTCTTAAAAATGTTGTGATGGACGGTTGATGATATCCATAAAGTGCCATAAATGGGGTCAATTTTGCTGCAGTATGGAAGGAAGTGTTATACCACCATTCAGCCAAAGGAAACCACGTGACATGGCCTCCTTTCTATATATAGGAGTCTAAGGGCTCCCAATATAATCAAAGCCTACATAACAATAATATTGCAGGGGCACAACAATAACAATAGTGGGCTTCTATGGAGCATAATAATAACAACATGGGGACTACCTAGGCACAATAATAACAACATGGGGACTACATGGGAAAAACAATACAATAAGGGGTTTCACTAATAATAATAAGGGGATACACTAGTAGTCTAGGGACCTAACAGTCCAAAAACCAAGGCATATCCATACCTCAAAACCATCATCCACCCAAACCGAGCATTTCCTGCTTTCTTGTACCAAGCACATAATTGCCATTAAACTAAAAGGAACTGAAATAAATTTAAATCATACCTCATTAATGGCCCATCAATAAGGTACATTGCAATTATGTTTACTTCCTTTCACAACAAGTCAAACTATTTCTTTGATTAAATTATCATGTATAAACATATCACACCTAGTTAGCTCAAAACTCAATTGTCATAAATTAGAATCATAAATCATGTGCATAATTAAAAACTGAAATAAATTACTGATACTTATCTTTCAAATGGTTCTTTTCTTCTTCTTTTGTTCTTTTTCCTTTTTGTACACACGCTAAATTATTTTCCAAACACGGCAAGCACCCAATGCCTTCTCTTCTCTTCAATCACGTACACACACTAGATTAGTTGCCAAACCCAGCAAACACCCAGTGCCTTCTCTTCTCTTCAAAGCAAAAAGGGAATCCAAAGACTATACTACCTCCTCCCTTAATATCAGTAACAAGGGAATCCAGCTATTAAACTACCTCTACCTTCAATATTAACAACTCAAGATTGGTCTCATCCTAAGTTGTCCAGGGCTCCAGGAACTAGTAACTCAACCCATAGCCTTTTAGGGCTCCAGAGTGTTTGGTCTAACCGCGGCTCCAAAAACTACTAAATCAACCCACTAAGGGCTCCAGAGCATTTGTCCCAGCCTACAGCTCCAGGAACTAGTAACTCAACCCAAGTTGTTCCACGGCTTCTAGATCGTTTGTTCCAACCCATATCCATAGGGAACCCGAGAACCAATCCCCTTCACAACACATACATATACATAGTGTACAACACAACACATACACCCGGTGTACAACACCACACATACACTGATACCTGGTGTACAACACAACACATACACCTACACCCAATGTTCAACACAACACATATATGGACACATAATACAACACAACAAATATACATGTCATGTTACAATGACTACACAATACTCATGAAACAATACAACATGTACAACATATACACGACAGTAGTACTATACATCCAGAGACTACGCTATCTCTACCAAGCAACGTTGCCTCTAGTATCCTCCCCGTGCATTATTGTGTACATCCACAATCCAAATCTTAGGTCTATGGCTCTTTCTACTATCCATGATTGTCCTAGCATGTCGCGGATCACATTGCTTTTATTCTGTTGATGTATCCTTTGGTATTACCTTCCATGTCATAAACATAGGCATAATATAAGCACATAATATCAAAATCATATCCACATGATACTAACCTCATAGATCTTTCAGGGTTATTATGCCCACTTTATTCCTCATAACCATGAACCTTCTCATTCCATTCATCTACATAAAACAATCATTTTTCCACAAGAATGATCCTTGACGACCCTGTCAAATAATGGCATACATACATACATATATAGACATTAGCATATTCATTATTACAACATAATTATAAGATATCATAAGGTCAAGGTTAGGAGAACTCCCTTTATCTGTGCAATGTGTGCATAGGATTGAGAACAATAGTTCCAACATATCCAACACATCTAACGCCTCAAACCCATTCCCCTTACCTTTCATGGTAACATTTCTTATGATTTTCCTTACGTTTTCCATTTACCCCAATGGACCCAACCAATCCAACTGGTTGTCATATTCTTGCCTTCAGCCTCCCTTATGCATGCACCGAGCTTCATCCAAGTCTTACATTACCTATTGGGTTCCATTCATCTCCCACTGAGATCCATTAACTTTCCTTTCCCAACCATTCCCAAGACCCTCAAAACATAAAAGGTAAGAACAAGAAGAAAACCAAACAACAATATAACACCACAAATAAAGTGGCATGGCCATGCACCAGACACAATCAAAACCAAAAATCAAGCACAAACAGAACACAAAATAATAAAAGCATAAAATTAGCAACAGACACCATGACTCAACCCCATGGTTCCCCAACACTTCCAAGGGAAATCTCAACCCGTTCCTTTTTCAAGATCTATGGCATTCTGTTTTTCCATGCAATTCCCTACATCATACTGCCATATACACATAACTTTCAGTGCATAAATGAATATAACAATATACCATCTACCTTACCTTGTTGTACCCATCACGTTTCCCAAAAATTGAACACCTGCACATATCATCTCCCAAAGGATTAGGATTCCCTTGACGAATCCAACCATAACTAAAAACTAGTTGTTATGCCTACATCTGATCAACCGTTTACCATGTAGATTCATTGGCCCCGAAGTGCTTTCACACACTTTAACTTTCTCTATTACTCAGTCTTGGAGCATGAGATCCTTCTGCTACAAGATGCATCAAAGCTCTACATAGAACCCTACCTTTGGTTCCACCTTCCATCTCGAGAATGGATTTTTGATGACTTGCCTATATGTTATCCATTGTTGAATAGATTTGGGGAACGATTTGGCCTACATCCCCAACTATCCACACCTCTGCGCATTGTAGATCTGAGGCCTACCACACATCCACAGTGCACTCCAATATAAAGGGAAATCCTTCCTGTGATGATCTCCATCACAGGTTCAACACCATAAGGGTTCTGCATCTTCTAACATCAAACTCATCCCAAATCATCTCCTCCTGTCAAGTGTATCCAAAGATCTACCACCTTTGATTGTATCATATTTGTCCAACCTATGTCTTCTAAGAGACATGTTACCATAATCCCCATTAGTCTCTTCTTCTTGTCCATAATTGATCGCCACCTGTCCCTATCTCTGCAAATCTGAAAAGCTATAAAGGATGAATGCATTAACTTTTGATTGTTTTCTCTAAGTTGTTGCAATCCTTTCCTATGTCTCGATCAACTTGTCATTGTCTACCTTGCAACTTCTAATCTTTACCCTCAAACTCCTCACTGTATCGGCGTGATTAGGAGAATATTCTTCCCCTTGTTAGCTCACTGACCTTTTCCATTTCGTAGATTTCATGTCATACCTGTAAGGGAAGTCATGTGAACCATAGTCCACTAATATTATCTTCATCCTTGATCTTATATTGCTCTACAACATACCATGTTAAATAAATCAAGTAGATGACATAATAAAACTCATACATCAATGTATCTCAGGGGAGGCTATCTCATATGCACAATCCGTCTAGATTAGTATGAAACAATAACACAAGTATATCGACTCGTACATGAATATCATAACCATGTCCATATGCACAGGCTAATCCACATTAGCATGATACATATAATATCAAGAACTTAATTGCAATGATGATAATCATCATGTATATGACCACAATGCATATAATAACAGGCTATTATCATGCATGACTAACCGATGCATGTGCATGTG
>APFE030143588.1:33345-56193 GCA_000404065.3 Pinus taeda | reverse complement strand
CATCTTCTTTCCCCACCAGAATCGATCTCATAGATCTCCCACTGAACAGGGTCTACCACAGGCCCGAGCGAAACCCCTCAGCAACAAAGGCGTCCCCTTGAAGCAAAAAAAGCTCTGATACCAAATGTAGCTTTTAACCCCTTACAGAAATTACCTGCATACGAATTCTAAATCACAGGAAAAATAAAAATGTGAGAGCATAACACATAAAACACATATACGCAAATATTTCCCACTGGATCTCAAAACCGAGACTACTAGCTTGATTTTTCATTATGTTCCTTTTAATGTTACAATACATATTTATACATGCCGAAGCATCCAATACCATGGACCGAAACCATCGCGTCCAAAACCATGGACCGAAAAACCATCGCGTCCAAAAAACATGTGCGAAAATCATGCACAAAACCATAGGTGGGTCCGCCCAACCTAACATAGGGTCCAAAACCAAAATTTTCCGAACCCCATAAAGTGGGGTTACGGGTACCCCTCAAACCCCCTGTTAACTATGTGGAAAGAATATAACACAACCCAACAATTGCAACACATACAAAGCTTTGAAATCAAAATCTGAAACCTACTTATTTGGTCCGCCGCTTTTTTGTAAGTGCAGATGAAGAACCAACTAACTGAGCTTGAAGTTAATGCATAGACGGCAGATGAAAGGACGCAAGCAGGATGGGAAATCGAATTTCAGAGTGTGGGGATTTGTTGAGGGGGGAACGTCAGCTCAGTGACAGCGTACAGGCATAGTGGATAACCTGGGGATCAAGAAAAAACGACTTTGCAATTCTCGGAAAAAATGTTCCAAACCCCAGAAGCTGATTATCAATGAACCCGATGTAAAAGTTTTTCCAAATTTAAAAACCCTTGGACAACGAAACAGTGACCCTGCAAAACTCGATTTTCCACAATGATTTTAGCTCAGACCTGCGAATGGAAAACAAAATTCTGGAAAGTATATGCAAAATTTAAAATGAAACCCTGCAAACCAGTAAAAAATTTCAAAATTATAGCTCTACAAAAGCCAGATTTGTCAGTTATCATCAAATATATTTTCAGAACTTCAGATTGCTAATGAAATGCTTTCGAAATCTCTCATGAAATTCAGAAAACAGACTTAAATAATAAACCCAGGATCAAAACTAGCTGGGCTCTGCAAGAAATGCTTGCGGGAGTTGGCTGGTTAAGCCGAGAACTTCCCCAAACACCCGCTGATCTTCTTCGGTAAGGGTTTCCTGCATAGCTCACTTCAATCATCAATAAAGAGAGGAAAAACAGTACTAGATCTCAGATTCAATGGAGATACCTGCCATTATTTCAGAAACCCTAATACTATTCAAACCCTAGCAAGTGAACAAGATACCTATGCTCAACAATACTCTTCAATAAGCTGTTACTAATGGCTGAAAATTAAAATATGCAGAAAATAAAATAGCTCACAGCACTTCAAGAGAGTAACACCAACAAGATTTTGACCCCAAAATCTTTCTTTATTAGCACCAGAAAAAGATTACAAGAGAGCTTCTTCAGCACAAGACTCACAGATCGAATGATCTCAAATGACCCCTAGCACCCTATTTAAAGGAAAAATTCCCAATGGCTAGTTTGAGTGATCCACGTCAAAATGATCTCGACCGTCAATGAGGATCAAGATATCTCTTAATCTCATCCGTCAAATTTTTAATGCATTAAAAAATTGAAATTCTCAAAATAAGATTATTTTATTGTTTTTTAAGTTTTTATCTATTTTATTATTTTATTTATTTTTTTTATTTTTATTTTATTTTTAAATTTATTATTATTTTTTAAAATTTTTATTATATTATTATTTTTTTTATTATTTATTTTTTATTATGGATCCTCAAGCTCAGCCTTTGGAAAAATTTCCCTAGGACCTAGGACTTAAGACCCATGAGGGGATTAAAACATTTCATAACCCTCAAGACACTTTACATCATGACTTTTACAATTTTACATCTCAAGGGGGAAAAAGCCCTTTGACATAGACCCTCATAGACCACCCAGTTCTGCGACCAAACATAATCTAGCAGATTAACATACTAGGATTCTCCTAAGACTCTAATGACAAAATTCATTCCGGCTTTGGGGTCAGGTTGAAGGAAAACTCTGCCGATCATGGATCGGTGAGACGAAAAACCTTCCGGAATGTAGATTATCACTAGAAAATTAGGTCCACCTAGGCAATTTACATACATGACTCAACTCTGCTAAGATTATTTACATTTCAAAATGCAGACTGGGCTTACAACTTAATATGATCAAGTGAATGATGATTGTCGAATGGCACAGACATGTCGATCAAGCGCTATCCCTTTTGCAAAGAAAAAGGGGGTGTACTGCTATGGGTAGTTGACACGCAGTGGTCAACACAATGCATTAGAAAAAATTATTGGAAAAGGGATAGTCAACATTGACAATGGAATAAATAAGGCTCAAAATATTTTGTATGTGGAAGGACTAAAACACATTCTCCTAAATGTCAGTCAAATGTGTGATCAAGGATATGATCTCACATTCAATTCCAAGATATGTGAAATTAGAAATTTTGATATAGTAAAATTGGTTGCAAAGGTAATGTATATATTATTAATGGAACAACAACTGAAAAATTACATATGGGAAAATTTTCTTCCTCACAGGGAGGAATGGCTCACTAATATCGGCTAAAGAAATTATTATTGATAGGGGGAGATGAAATTGATCAAGTAGACATTAGGGGAATTTTGGGGTCTAAAATGGGCTTCCTAAGAAAAATGTACAACCAAAATAAGCTTTATAAGAACCAATATGATTCAAGATGATGATGTCAACCATGGGGGATGATTCACCATTTTTGGAGTAAAAAAGTAAAAATATTAAAAAATAATAATAATAAAACTACTTTTTTAACTCGTATTTTCAACTTATCTCCCTAAGGTTTTACTAAAATTTCAAGCAGGAGTACTCATTTGATGCAAAATTTAATTCCTCAGCCAAGGAGTACCCATGTTGCATACTTTTAATGGACCTATACAAAAAATGAGAAATAGATGAAAAAACATGATTGCAATAATGTTTTTCATGTATTTATCATTTTTCATTTAGTAGGGTCCACCAAAAATATGCAACATGGGTACTCCTTGGATGATGAATCAAATTTTTCATCCAACAAGTGTTTTCACTCGAAATTTGAGTAAACCCATAGGGAGATAAGTTGAAAATACTGGTTGAAAAAAATGGTTTTTTTCTTTTTTTCCCTCTAAAATTTGATGATGTAATTTAATCTTATTTTATTATTTCCACTATTATTTTATAATTTCCTTAGGAGGCCCATTTTAGACCTCAAAATTCCCCTAATGAATATATATTGGAAAAGGAGGAGAAATTCATACTAGAAGCTATTCACAGGGGGTGTGTCGTTGTAGCAAACATAAAAGCAAGTATTCTTAGGGGGAGATCCCACTCACAAGGGGAGAAGGCAATTATTGTTTGAGCAACCATTTCTAGTTGGACAATTCCTAGTAACCCTCTTTTTCATTGATGTTAAAGGGGCAGAGAAAGAAAATGTTGACCAGTAAAATAAGAAAATAAGGAGTATTTGGACCAACAACTAATAAGGGGAGCTCAACCCAATGCCATAAATGACCAGTAATGTTTGGTGGTGTTTCCATCAATACCAAAGGTAGAAATTGTTAACCAATGCGTTGTCATTGATGACGACCAATGTCATTGATATCAAAGGATGTTTGGAGGCCTAAATATGTTTTGATTTTATTGAGGATTTTCTAAATTTAAGTCGATCAAACAATCATGCAGAGGTATTGGTTGGATAGCCCTTTCCAAGATATTTTGAACAATATATTGCACTTAAGCGACCAATGCCATTGATGTCAAAAGATGTTTGGAGGCCTGAAGATGTTTCAAGTTTATTGAGTATTTTTTGGATTTATGTTGACCAAATGAGCATGCAAAGTTTATGGTTGGATATCCCTCTTTGATATATTTCTAACGGTATATGGCACTTGGCCAAACTCTCAAGGAATTAGGAGAATACTTGATTTAAAGTCTACTAGTGCACAAAAGCAATCAAACCTCAAATTTGTTAAACAAATTGTAACTTTGTCGATAGATCTGGTAGATAGTATTGAGGCATCAATGATTTATGGCAACATAAGTTTGAACTATCATGAAGTTTAACAATATATGGCACATATTTTGTTAATTGATCTAAATGTGCCCAGATCCAATGATCCTGATATGTAGCAAGGCCCTCCCATGCGACCAAAGGTTAATGCTAGGGTAGGCCAAAGCCAATGCCATGGTGGTTGAGCATAGTGTTGATCAATGGTCACAATTGGTGTGGACCCCCTCCACCCAAGTCCAATACTTCCAGTTGTTAATTTTTCTTAAAGCTATATTATTCTTTAATTAGATAATTTCATTTCATTATTTACACATTGAATTCACCCCAAAATATCATAACATTATTCAGCTAACATATGCAACTATATAGAAAGAACAATATCATCATCAATGTAGCAGAACATAAAGGAAAATATAATAAAATCATTCACACATAGAGACACCAGGATTGGTCATAGACTAGGGAAAAACCAAACAAGGGGGAAACCCCTTTCAATTTCTTCTTAGATTGTCATAAAATTTTCAGCAAAGAAAGAGTACAATAATCCAATTCTTTATCCACAATACTATCTCGCAAAAATCAACCAAACAATATCTCAAATATGAACCAAGAAATAATGTTAATCAATATCATGATTCAAAAGCATGTGGTCAACTATCATCATATGTGGTCAACTGTCATGATTTGTTGTCAACTGTAAAATAACATCTTAGTTTCTAGCCACACGGATAAGCTTGTGTGCGTGTTGTTGCAGCCAAAAATCTCTTGTGGAAACCCTAGGGATAAGAACCAAAAACCCTAATCACAACGAGATTGAGACCATAAAATTTCAAACCAGTGCGAATGAACTTCCGCAAGCCAACTTCAAACCTATGTGAGCCAAATCAAAGAGAGAAGAATGATTGATGATGTAACACCTGCTCCCACATTTACTTGCTTTTACAATCTCTCCAGGGTAAACATGAGTTAATCGCTACTATGACAAAAACCGACCTCCAAGTTCCAGTTATGGAAGTGGGGCCTACAAACAGGAACACATACTACCACCCCTTAGGGACACTAGATCACTCAATAGCCTGAAAACTACCCTTGGTGATCAATCCTTGATTTGGAACTCATTTTCACAAGCTTGACACCCCAATCACACCCATAACACATTTTGAATAGAGTTGCAAGGCTTTGACCACATGCATAAGTTTGTCTCCATGCAGTTATGAATACAATTTCTCTATTTTGTTCTAGCAGTTGCGAGATATGTGCCACTTTTTTAGGGATGGCCTTCAAGCCACTGCCCAAAAGTGCCCATAACTTTCCATAATCATGTCTAAGGTGATAACAAATCTAAACAACCAATACTAAAGCAAGATCTTGACCAAGAAATCCTAATACATTATACACATTTCATCAAACAAATAGTAAACATAGAAGCTACATGTCATGAATGCATATCTGATAATAAACTTCTAAACTTCATAATAGAATTATAAACAAGGTCCAATTCCCTCTCAAGTTAGTTGCAACAAAACTTGTTATCCTATGCATTCACGAACCATTTAATCACTTATCATATCACGAACAAGATCCATAACTAGAGCACCTCATAAAACCATGCATATAACCGGAGTAGAAACCATGAAGAATAATCCATAAGATAACATAATATAGAGGTCAATTTGAAAGTTTGAAAATGGAAGAAGATGAAAAATATTGCATTATACTTTCTATGAGTATATCAAATATTCAACAAAACTAGAGGTCCTAGTGAGACAGTTAAGGAATGTGATGTTGTTCATAAAATATCAAGATCCCTTCCCTCAATGTTTAATCCTAGCTTTAGCCATTGAGGAACTATCTAACATTAAAAATTTGAACATGGATACTCTTCATGGAAATATTATTGCATAATATCTAAGGATAGAAAAGGAGAAGATGGGAACCAAAGAAGTCGCATTCAAAGTGGCCATGGAAATAAGAAAGCATGAGGTTCATGAAGACTCTGATCATGAATCAGACAAAGAGGAAGCCAAATTTGTGAGAAAGGTGGAAAGGGGAACTAGAATGTTCAAAGGCAAGATTCCATTTAAATGTTTTGAATGTGATAGGATAGTACACTATGCATCTAAATGTCCATATGAAAATGTAAATGATGATGATGTTGAAGTAAAATTTAAATCTAATGATCATAAAAGAATACAAAATTTCAAAATGAGAAGTTTGTACTCCAAAGTAGATTGTAATCGTGAAAGCAATGAAATCATGTTTGATAATGAAAAAGGAGAGATTGTGTTCATAGCTATGAGTGGTCAAAAATTTGAAGAGGAGATTGAAGCAAAATCAACCTTTCAAGGAGAAAATGTAAGTTCCTTGGAAGAGTTAAGACCTTTAAGGAAAAAAATAGATCCGCTAGAACAACAACTGCAAGAATATAAGGCTAAGGACTATGATGGATATTTCTATCATCCTTATAAGAAATAGACTAGTCAAACCTAAAAGGATAAAGGAAATTCATTCAAATCAGTTAAAAGAAAAGGAAGAACATTGTGAAAGGATGGAAGAAGAAATTGTTCTTTTGAGAAAAAGAATTAGAGAAGGCTTCAAATCAATTGAATCAAAATTTGAAGCTTATAAAATAATCAATGTCATTGGATCACATTCTTAGCCTTCAAATATATCCATTATTAAAACAATCCTTGGGTTGAAGAGATACAAAGAAAAGTAATGGAAATTAAATCTCATCAGCAATAGAGAAGGAAAGCAGAAATACCCTAGCCATGTTGATTCACAAAATAACAATCTAAGAAGATAGAAAAGTTATGAATCTATCAAAACAGAGTTGAAGCATCAAGAAAAATCTAAACAATATGCAAACAAATCAACAAAATAATAAAATGGTAGCCACGCAAGCACACCAAAAGGCACAAATGCATATATGAATCAATCACTTTATGGCAAAGAAGGTAGGAAAAATAGAATCAGTAAGACTATTTCTTCTAACAAGCCATATTTATTTAGGTACCAAAGTTTCTTTTATGGACATTGTTACTCATACAATAATTTTGGACATAAAGCAGTCGATGTAGAGCCTATGCAAGAAGAAATCACCAAATAAGAGAATATCTAAAGAATAATTATTTAGAGATAAATATGAAAATAGAAGAGGCAACCTCTTTGCTCCCTTGCAGAATTATATCGAATGCTAAAAATGCAACAATTATGGGCATAAAGAATGAGATTGTAGGAGAAGTCTAAACATACATCAAAATTGACGCAGGGAAGAGCATCCTCCTAGAAATTCAATGGTATGGAAGAGACAACAGAAGAAAGAAGAGTTTGGTCTCATGTTATATGCGCAAAAAAAACAAAGTAATTGGCATATTGACAATGGTTTCTCAAGCCATATGACATGTGATGAGTGTAAGTTGATCAAAAATAAAGAAAATGATGGAGGAACGGTAATTCTTGGCGACAATGCATCAGAAAATAAATATTGGAAAAGGGATAGTCAACATTGGCAGTGGAAGAACTAAGGCTCAAAATATTTGTATGTGGAAGGACTAAAACACATTCTCCTAAGTGTCAGTCAAATGTGTGATCAAGGATATGATCTCACATTCAATTCTAAGATATGTGAAGTCAGTAACTTCGATATAGTAAAATTGGTCACAAAGGTAATGTCTATATTATTAATGGAACAACAATTGAAAAATGACGTATGGGAAATTTTCTTCCTCACAGGGAGGAATGGCTCACTAATATCGGCTAAAGAATTTATTATTGATAGTGGGAGATGAAATTGATCGAGGAGGAATATATATTGGAAAAGAAGGAGAAATACATAATAGAATCTATTCACAGGGGATGTGTGGTTGTAGCAAACATAAAAGGAAGTATTCATAGGGGGAGATCCCACTCACAAGGGGAGAAGGCAGTTATTGTTTGAGCAACCATTTCTAGTTGGACAATTCCTAGTAACCCTCTTTGTCATTGATGTTAAAGGGGGAGAGAAAGAAAATATTGACCAGTAAAATAAGAAAGTAAGGAGTCTTTGGACCAAAAACTAATAAGGGGAGCTCAACCCATTGCCATCAATTACCAAAAATGTTTGGTGGTGTTTCCATCAATGCCAAAGGTGGAGATTGTTAACGGGTGCGTTGTCATTGATGACAACCAATGTCATTGATATCAAAGGATGTTTGGAGGCCTAAATATGTTTTGAGTTTATTGAGGATTTTCTAAACTTATGTCGATTAAACAATCATGCGGAGGTATTGGTTAGATAGCCCTTTCCAAGATATTACTAACAATATATTTCACTTAACCCACCAATGCCATTGATGTCAAAACATGTTTGGAGGCCTGAATATTTTTCAAGTTTATTGAGTATTTTTTGGAGTTATGTTTATCAAAGGAGCATGCAAAGTTTATGGTTGGATATCCCTATGTGATATATTTCTAACGGTATATGGCACTTTGCCAAACTATCAAGTAATTAGTAGAATACTTGATTTAAAGTCTACTAGTGCACAAAAGCGATCAAACCTAAAATTTGTTAAACAAAGTGTAACTTTGTTGGTAGATCTCGTGGATAGTATTGAGGCTTAAATGATTGATGGAAACATAGGTTTGAACTATCATGAAGTTTAAATATGGCACATATTTTGTTAATTGATCAGGATGTGCCCAGATCCAATGATCCTCATATGTAGAAAGGCCCTCATATGCAACCAAACGTTAATGCTAGGGTAGGCCAAAGCCAATGCCATGGTGGTTGAGAATAGTGTCGATTAATGGTCACAATTGGTGTGGACCCCCTCCACCCAAGTCCAATACATCCAATTTTTATTTTTTCTTAAAGCTATATTATTCTTTGCTTTAGATAATTGCATTTCATTACTTACACATTGAATTCACCCCAAACTATCATAAAATTATTCAGCTAACATATGCAACTACACAGAAAGAACAATATCATCATCTAAGTATGGGGGATTACGCAGTGCATTATATTAGATATCATTTTTGGGATTCAACTGCGTTAAGTAAGTTGAATCCCAAAAATGATATCTAATATAATGCACTGCGTAATCCCCCATACTTAAATTCAAAAAGAGTCAAGGGATCTCTACTTGAATGGTTCATGAGGCACAATACTTGCTAAGGTTTTGCAAATGGGGTAGCAAGCTAAGTGGGCTTGATTGTGGAAAAAAAACTCCACAGTTAAGCGCGCTTGAGCCAGAGGAGATCTGGGATGGGTGACCTCCTAGGAAGTCCTGGTTACCGGGGGCAAGCCCCGGAAGTGATGATTGATGCTATGTGATTCGTTCTCCACATTTCACTAGTTTCAATCCCACTTCTTCACCCCTGTGAGATCACCGATGCAATGAGTGCTAAGTGAATATTCAAAATCTTGGAAATTAGTCCGTTACGATTACCTCTCATGGAATGGTCATACATGAATGACTTACTTAACGCAGTTGAATCCCAAAATGATATCTAATATAATGCACTGCGTAAACCCCATACTTAAATTGAAAAAGAGTCAAGGGATCTCTACTTGAGTGGTTCATGAGGCACAATACTTGCTAAGGTTTTGCAATGGGGTAGCAAGCTAAGTGGGCTTGATTGTGGGAAAAACTCCACAGTTAAGCGCGCTTGAGCCAGAGGAGTTCTGGGATGGGTGACCTCCTGGGAAGTCCTGGTTACCGGGTGCAAGCCCCGGAAGTGTTGATTGATGCTATGTGATTCGTTCTCCACATTTCACTAGTTTCAATCCCACTTCTTCACCCCTGTGAGCATCACCCGATGCAATGAGTGCTAAGTGAACTATTCAAAAATCATGAGAAATTAGTCAGTTACGACTACCTCTCATGGAAATGGTCATACGATTGAATGACTTACTTAACGCAGTTGAATCCCAAATATCATCATCAATCGAATAGAACATAAAGGAACAATAGATCAAAAGTATTCACACATAGATATACCAAGATTGGTTAGAGACTAGGGAAAAACAAAATAAGGGGGAAACCCCTTTCAATTTCTTCTTCTTATTAGATTGTTAATGTTCAGTAAAGAGAGAGTACAATAATCCAATTCTTTATCCACAATACTATCTAGCAAAAATCAACCAACAATATCTCAAAGATGAACCAAGCAATAATGTTAACTAATATAATGATTCAGAAGCCTATGGTTAACTATCATCATATGTGATGGGATGGGTGACCTCCTGGGAAGTCCTGGTTACCAGGTGCAAGCCCCGGAAGTGATGATTGATGCTATGTGATTCGTTCTCCACATTCACTAGTTTCAATCCCACTTCTTCACCCCTGTGAGCATCACCCGATGCAATGAGTGCTAAGTGAACTATTCAAAAATCATGAGAAATTAGTCAGTTACGACTACCTCTCGTGGAAATGGTCATACGTTTGAATGACTTACTTAACGCAGTTGAATCCCAAATATCATCATCAATCGAATAGAACATAAAGGAACAATAGATCAAAAGTATTCACACATAGATATACCAAGATTGGTTAGAGACTAGGGAAAAACAAAATAAGGGGGAAACCCCTTTCAATTTCTTCTTCTTATTAGATTGTTAATGTTTAGTAAAGAGAGAGTACAATAATCCAATTCTTTATCCACAATACTATCTAGCAAAAATCAACCAACAATATCTCAAAGATGAACCAAGCAATAATGTTAACTAATATAATGATTCAGAAGCCTATGGTTAACTATCATCATATGTGATGGGATGGGTGACCTCCTGGGAAGTCCTGGTTACCGGGTGCAAGCCCCGGAAGTGATGATTGATGCTATGTGATTCGTTCTCCACATTTCACTAGTTTCAATCCCACTTCTTCACCCCTGTGAGCATCACCCGATGCAATGAGTGCTAAGTGAAGTATTCAAAAATCATGAGAAATTAGTCAGTTACGACTACCTCTCATGGAAATGGTCATACGTTTGAATGACTTACTTAACGCAGTTGAATCCCAAAATGATATCTAATATAATGCACTGCGTAATCCCCCATACTTAAATTCAAAAAAAAGAGTCAAGGGATCTCTAACTTGAATGGTTCATGAGGCATAATACTTGCTAAGGTTTTGCAAATGGGGTAGCAGGCTAAGTGGGCTTGATTGTGGAAAAACTCCACAGTTAAGCGCGCTTGAGCCAGAGGAGTTCTGGGATGGGTGACCTCCTGGGAAGTCCTGGTTACCGGGTGCAAGCCCCGGAAGTGATTATTGATGCTATGTGATTCGTTCTCCACATTTCACTAGTTTCAATCCCACTTCTTCACCCCTGTGAGCATCACCCGATGCAATGAGTGCTAAGTGAACTATTCAAAAATCATGAGAAATTAGTCAGTTACGACTACCTCTCATGGAAATGGTCATACGTTTGAATGACTTACTTAACGCAGTTGAATCCCAAATATCATCATCAATCGAATTGAACATAAAGGAACAATAGATCAAAAGTATTCACACATAGATATACCAAGATTGGTTAGAGACTAGGGAAAAACAAAATTAGGGGGAAACCCCTTTCAATTTCTTCTTCTTATTAGATTGTTAATGTTCAGTAAAGAGAGAGTACAATAATCCAATTCTTTATCCACAATACTATCTAGCAAAAATCAACCAACAATATCTCAAAGATGAACCAAGCAATAATGTTAACTAATATAATGATTCAGAAGCCTATGGTTAACTATCATCATATGTGGTCAATTGTCATGATTTGTGGTCAACTGTAAAATAAAATCTTAGTTTCTAGCCGCACGGATAATCTTGTGTGTGTGTTGTTGCGACCAAAAATATCATGTGGAAACCTTGTGTCTAAGAACCAAAAACCCTAATCATAGTGAGATTCAGACCCTAAAATTTCAAACTAGTGCAAATGAACTTCCGTGAGCCAACTTCAAACCTGTGTGAGCTAAATCAAAGAGACAAGAATGATGGATCATGTAAAACCTGCTCCCACATTCACTCGCTTTTACAATTTCTCTAGGGTAAACATGAGTTGAGTGTTACTATGCCAATACCTGACCTCCAAGTTCCAGTTATGGAAATGGGGCCTACAAACAGGAACACATACTACCACCCCTTAGGGACACTAGATCACTCAATAGCCTGACAACCACCCCTAGTGATCAATCCTTGACTTGGAACTCATTTTCACAAGCTTGACACCCCAACCACACCCATAACACATTTCACATACTGTTTGGAGGCTCCGACCCCATGCATAAGTTTGTCTCCATGCAGTTATAAATAAAATTTCTCTATTTTGTTCCAGCGATTGCGAGATATGTGCCACTTTTTTAGGGATGGCCTTCAAACCACTACCAAAAGGTGCCCATAACTTTCCATAATCATGTATAACGTGATAACAAATCTAAACAACCAATACTCAAGCAAGATCTTGATCAAGAAGTTCCTAATACATGATACACAATTCATAAAACATATAGTAAACATAGAAGCTACATGTCATGAATGCATATCTGATCATAAACTTCTAAACTTCATCATAGAATTATCAACAAGGTCCAATTCCCTCTCAAGGTAGTTGCAACAAAACTTGTTATCCTATGCATTCATCAACCATTTAATCACTTATCAAATCACAAACAAGATCCATAACTAGAGCACATCATAGAACCATGCATATAACCAGAGTTGAAACCATGAAAAATCATCCATAATATAACATAATATAAAGGTCAATTTGAAAGCTTAAAAATGGAAGAAGATGAAAAATATTTCATTATAATTTCTTTGAGTAGATCAAATATTCAACAAAATTAGAGGTCTCAGTGAGACAATTAAGGAATATGATGTTGTTAATAAAATATCAAGATCCCTTCCCTCAATGTTTAATCCTAGTTTTAGCCATTGAGGAACTATCTAACATTCAAAATTTGAACATGGATACTCTTCATGGAAATCTTACTGCATAAGATCTAAGGATAGAAAAGGAGAAGATGGGAACCAAAGAAGTCACATTCAAATTGGTCATGGAAATAAGAAAGCATGAGGTTCAAGAAGACTCTAGTCATGAATCAGACAAAGAGGAAGCCAAATTTGTGAGAAAGATGAAAAGGGGAACTAGAAAAGGTAAGATTCCATTTAAATGTTTTGAATGTCCTAGGATAGGACACTGTGCATCTAAATTTCCATATGAAAATGTAAATTACAGTGATGATGAAGTAAAATTCAATTCTAATGATCATT
Source organism: Pinus taeda (assembly GCA_000404065.3). NCBI lineage: Eukaryota > Viridiplantae > Streptophyta > Pinopsida > Pinales > Pinaceae > Pinus > Pinus taeda. The sequence continues at coordinate 42,795 of APFE030143588.1, read as the reverse complement.
AAAGAAAACAAAATTTCAAAATGAGAAGTTTGTACTCCAAAGAAGATAGTAATTGTGAAATTGATGAAAGTATGTATGTTAATGAAAAAGAAGAGATTGTGTTCATAGTTATGAGTGATAAAAATGTTGAAGAGGATATTGAAGCAAAATCCGGCTTTCAAGGAGAACTTGTGAGTTCCTTGGAAGATTTAAGACCTTTAAGGAAAAAAGGAGATTCGGTAGAACAAAAACTGCAAGAATATAAGGCTAAGGACTATGATGGAGATTTTTGTCATCCTTATATGAACTAAACTAGTCAAACTTAAAAGGATAAAGGAAATTCAGTCAAAGCAATTAAAAGAAAAGGAAGAACATTGTGAAAGGATGGAAGAAGAAATTGTTCTTTTGAGAAAAATAATTAGAGAAGGATTCAAATCAACTGAATCAAAATTTGAAGCTTATAAAAGAATTATTCATTGGATCACATACTTAGCCTTCAAATATCTCCATTACTAAAACAAGCCTTGGGTATGAAGAGATACCGAAGAAAAGTAATGGAAATTAAATCTCATCAGCAATAGAGAAGGAAAGTAGAAAATACCTTAGCCATGTCCATTCACACAATAACAATCTAAGCAGATAGAAAAGTCATGAATCTATCAAAACATAGTTGAATCATCAAGAAAAATCTAAATAAGATGAAAACCAATCAACAAAAGAAGAAAATGGTAGCCATGCAAGCACACCAAAAGGCACAAATGCATATATGAATCAATAACTTTATGGCAATGAAGGTAGGAAAAATAGAATTAGTAAGACTATTTCTTCTAACAATCCATATTCATTCAGGTACCAAAGTTTCTTTTATGGACATTGTTACTCATACAATAATTTTGGACATAAAGCAGTTGATGTAGAGCCTATGCAAGAAGAAATTGTGAAAGAAGAGAATATCTAAAGAATAATGATTTTAGAGATAAATATGAAAATAGAAGAGGAAATCTCTTTTCTCCCTTGCAGAATTATATCGAATGTTAAAAATGCAACAATTATGGGCATAAAGCACGAGATTGTAGGAGAATTCTAAACATATATCAAAATTGAGGCAAGGAAGAACATCTTCCTAGAAATTCAATGGTATGGAAGAGACAAGAGAAGCAAGAAGACTTTGGTCCCATGTTATATGCGCAAAAACAACAAAGTAATTGGCATATTGACAATAGTTTCTCAAGCCATATGACATGTGATGAGTGTAAGTTCATCAAACTAAAAGAAAATGATGGAGGAATGGTAATTCTTGGCAACAATGCATCAGAAAAAAATTATTGGAAAAGGGATAGTCAACAATGACAATGGAAGAACTAAGACTCAAAATATTTTTTTATGTGGAAGGACTAAAACACATTCTCCTAAGTGTCAGTCAAATGTGTGATCAAGGATATGATCTCACATTCAATTCTAAGATATGTGAAATCAGAAATTTTGATATAGTAAAATTGGTCACAAAGGTAATGTATATGCTATTAATGGAACAACAATTGAAAAATGACGTATGGGAAAATTTTCTTCCTCACAGGGAGGAATGGCTCACTAATCTCAGCGGAAGAATTTATTATTAATAGTGGGAGATGAAATTGATCAAGGATAAATATATATTGGAAAAGAAGGGGAAATTCATACTAGAAGGTATTCACAGGGGCTGTGTGGTTGCAACAAACATAAAAGTAAGTATTCATAGGGGAGATCCACTCACAAGGGGAGAAGGAAGTTATTGTTTGAGCAACCATTTCTAGTTGGACAATTCCTAGTAACCCTCCTTGTCATTGATGTTAAAGGGGGAGAGAAAGAAAATTTTGACGAGTAAAATAAGAAAGTAAGGAGTCTTTGCACCAAAAACTAATAATGGGAGCTCAACCCATGTCCATCAATGACCATTAATGTTTGGTGGTGTTTCCATCAATGTCAAAGATGGAGATTGTTAACCAATGTGTTGCCATTGATGACAACCAATGTCATTGATATCAAAGGATGTTTGGAGGCCTAAATATGTTTTGAGTTTATTGAGGATTTTATAAATTTATGTTGATCAAATAATCATGCAGAGTTATTGGTTGGATAGCCCTTTCCAAGATATTTCCAAGAGTATATTTCACTTAACCCACCAATGTCAATGATGTCAAAAGATGTTTAGAGGCCAAAAGATGTTTCAAGTTTATTGAGTATTTTTTGGAGTTTTGTTGATCAAACGAGCATGCAAAGTTTATGGTTGGATATCTCTTTCTGATATATTTCTAATGGTATATGGCACTTGGCCAAACTCTCAAGGAATTAGGAGAATACTTAATTTAAAGTCTACTAGTGCACAAAAGTGATCAAATTTCAAATTTGTTAAACAAAGTGTAACTCTGTCGGTAGATCTGGTGGATAGTATTGAGGCATAAATTATTGATAGAAAAATAGGTTTGAACTACCAGGAAGTTTAATAATATATGGCACATATTTTGTTAATTTATTTGGATGTGCCCAGTTCTAATGATCCTCATATGTAGCAGGGCCCTTCCATGTGACCAAAGGTTAATGCTAGGGTAGGCCAAAGCCAATGCCATGGTGGTTGAGCATAGTGATAATCAATGGTCACAATTGGTGTGGACCCCCTCCACCCAAGTCCAATACTTCCATTTGTTAATTTTTCTTAAAGCTATATTATTCTTTGCTTTAGAAAATTGCATTTCATTATTTACACATTGAATTCACCCTAAAATATCATAACATTATTCAGCTAACATATGCAACTATGTAGAAAGAACAATATCATCATCAATATAGCAGAACATAAAGGAAAATAAAATAAAATCATTCACACATAGTGACACCAGGATTGGTCATAGACTAGGGCAAAACCAAACAAGGGGGAAACCCCTTTCAATTTCTTCTTCTTATTACATTGTCATAAAATGTTCAGCAAAGAGAGAGTACAATAATCCAATTCTTTATCGACAATACTATCCAACAAAAATAAACCAAACAATATCTCAAAGATGAACTAAGAAATAATGTTAATCAATATCATGATTCAGAAGCATGTGGTCAACCATCAACATATGTTGTCAATTGTCATGATTTTTGGTCAACTATAAAATAAAATCTTAGTTTCTAGCCGCATGGATAAACCTGTGTGTGTTGTTGCAGCCAAAAATATCTTGTGGAAACCCTGCGGCTAAGAACCAAAAACCTAATCACAGTGAGATTCCGACCCTAAAATTTCAAACCAATGCGAATGAAATTCCGCAAGCCAACTTCAAACCTATGTGAGCCAAATCAAAGAGAGAAGAATGATTGATGATGTAACACCTTCTCCCACATTTACCCGCTTTTAAAATCTCTCCAGGATAAACATGAGTTGAGTGTTACTATGAAAATATCCGACCTCCAAGTTCCATTTATGGAAGTGGGGCATACAAATAGGAACACATACTACCACCCCTTAGGGACACTAGATCACTCAATAGCCTGACAACCACCCCCAGTGATCAATCCTTGACTTGGAACTCATTTTCACAAGCTTGACACCCCAACCACACCCATAACACTTTTTTGATACAGTTGGGAGGCTCTTACCACATGCATAAGTTTGTTTCCATGAGGTTATGAATAAAATTTCTTTATTTTGTTCTAGCGGTTGTAAGATATGTGCCACTTTTTTAGAGATGGCCTTCAAGCCACTGCCCAAAAGTTCCCATAACTTTCCATAATAATGTCTAAGGTGATACCAACTCTAAACAAGCAATACTTAAGCAAGATCTTGACCAAGAAATGCCTAATACATGATACACATTTCATCAAACAAATAGTAAACATATGTTAAGTTTAGGTATGTTCTATGCTAGAGCAATTTATTTAAAGTTTCATAGTTAGAAATCACATCATCATTAAAGTAAACTGTAGATAGAACATGAACATAAATCACAGAAGACAAGCCAAGACAAGAGGACACAAGATGTGGCGCTAGTCAGGGACAAACCCCACAATGTGAGGAAACCCTTGATCAATTCTTCTTTTGTGTTCTTCAAAGTTCAGCAGAGAAAGTGAGAGAGATAGTACATTTACAACAGAAGTCAACACTTTGACTTATCTAGATCTAGCATATATCATTTTGTATAACGATGAGATCAGTTGAAGACATTCTGCTTCAACTGATTCTCCAAGGTGACTCCTTCACCTATCATCATGTTGCATCTGGTTCTCTTGTTGTACCACTGCATACTGCACCATGCTGCACTAATCATGATTATTATCATGCTGCCCATGTCCATGATCTTATCAATTATCATGTTGTGCATCATCATCATGTTGTTGTCCTAACAAACATATGACATTCTACCACCATTTTTCATTGTGATAGGGTTGCTGGCCACCTAGGAGAGTCCCTTCTAATCCACATTGCCACCCACACTCAATGCATACTGAAATACTCCCATGGAACAGTGTTAGTTTCTTGCTATGGATTGAAGCCTAGCAAAGTAGCTAGTTGTAGCTTATCAAATCTTCCAACAGGTCTAGACAAATCATGAATTCATGGCTATTCATGACCTTGAAACTACGCTGTCACCTACAACAATTTTGGATGCATTTAGGGCTCCTTAACAACGTCTTGAAGCCTCTCCCTGATGACTGTAATGATAAAGCCTTCTTCTAGCTATGAGACAGAACCTTACAAGCCGTGGAGAGTTCACTTCTGGACAGTGTTTAAGCTTACTTGGCAGTGACTAGATGTCCTAGCTCTTGTGCGGATACGTGCTGCATTTAACAGCCTATACCTTGACCCAATACCTCTGCGGCTTCATACCTTGGCTGCACGTAACTGCGATTTTGCGTTGCTGCGTGAGCATTGGTTTCATAATGCGGATACACCATGCTTCTATGCCTGCGGCTCTGCATGCTTGTTATCACTGCGGCTGCATATTGACTGTGGCTTTAATTCACCTTTAATGCAACTACCCTCTGCGGCTTTATCACCATGACTATGCATTGATTGTGGCTTCATGTATTGACACGATATGAACAGCGTAACCATGAACAGCATATGAGTGTGACTCCATGAACAACGTTTGACTGTGGTATACCTAGCGTGTTTATATATATGAACTGTGTGTAAGAGTATCTTTTGTATAGACCCTTTATTGACGGCGAGTTGATTATTTCCTACGTATAAATGTCATGATTAGCATAACTGTGTGTTTTCATGGCAGTGCATAGGGTCCAATGTACAAGGTTTATGTTTGCATCCTCATTAGCCCACGGCTTACTGCAGCTAGGGCTCCATGAACAACGTTTAATTGTGGTATACATGCTCCTTAATTTGTAGATGAATACATCTCCATAGTCTGCAGATGCATGATTGCGTTCTCCATTAGGGTATCATTATACTAGGCTAGTGTAATCCATAGTGTGTCTCCTTCTCCAAAAACCCAAGATGTGGAGAAGAGATCACTTGAAGAGAGTTACCAAAAGACTTCAAATCCTCTTCTATTTATACTGAAATGTAGATGATGACTAGACACGTCAGTTGGGCTTCTGAGCCTACATAAGATGCTAGTCGGCTTGACAATAAATCCATAATCAAAATAAATTCGTATCTCCATAAATACTTATCGGAATCGGATGATATTTAGATCAATCCTACACCTTTCGACGAGAGGGATCCAATAAAAATATCAGCTATCATAAATAAGCTGACCCACATGGACTTTGGCCCTAGTTGCCAATTTTAACAACATAGAAGTTACATGTCATGAATGCATATTTGATCATAAACTTATAAACTTCATCATAGAATTATCAACAAGGTCCAATGCCCTCTCAAGGTAGTTGCAACAACGCTTGGTTTTTTTTTTTTTAACAAGGTCGGGTAGTTGATATAGTATCAAAAGCTTTGTTGGAGCAAGCTCCTATTACAAACAACTGTAGAATTGTAAACATCTAAACCATGATAGGAACATAGTCTCTTCTCCTAGGCTGGTGTTCAAGACTTCATGTATTTTTATGAATATTCTAGTGTATTGCCTAAAAAACTTACCTACTAGAAAGAGAAATTTACATTTCATGGATTCTCTGACAGCTTTTCATGGCTTATAGACTGTTTTCTCTTGAGTTGGCTGGTTCTTCTTTTCATATTTGACCGAGTTCTCTCCTTCATTACTTGTGCTATTGTTTTTGTAATATCCCACTATGATTCCATTTGAGTTGTTTTCTTGTTCTTCCTTTGGCTTTGCATTCTGCTCCTTGTTTGTTGTGCTTCCTTGAATTTGTATTGCTTGAGGTACTTTTTCTTCTGCTGATGTTGACTGCTTTCCTTTTGTCGGACGCGGGAACCATTGGAATCAACGAACGGGGTTATCTGATTAATAACGACCAAGATTAAGTCGAATATTTCAGAATCGTGGGATGGATGGTGGAGATTAACCAGAGGCGTTGATGAAAGAGGAGTAAGGAGGAACCGTCACAGCCATCAATGATTAAAATCAACATTCATTGGGCGTGAAAAATTCTGAATGATAACCAAGGGGAGAGGTAGGTTTATAAACGAAGATGGTATTTCTAGTGGAGAAAAAACCGTCAGTGGTAAAAGGGGGGGTCGCCCGATTCCACTGGTCGGGCGACACGTAGCAGCGGAGGAGAGAAAGAAAATTGCTTTTCGGGCCGGTAATCTTCGAGATTTTTGTCGGCCTGATATCGATGTGAACCATTAGATCCAATGAGGACAGATCGACGGTGGGGGAGAGTCGCACAATTTTGGTTGGACGGGCTCATTAACAACCGTCGAATCAAGCGCCAGATTAGCGATCCAGATTTGATCGGAGATCGGAGAAAGGAGAGAAAAGCGTTGCGGGAAAGACTTGGGGGAGAAGACCCGAAAATAGATATAGGTGCGCAAGTATGATTTTTTGAACTCCAGATTAAGCGCTTGGTCATGTTTTTCCTTTGTAATTCGATAGAAATGAGCTCCCGGAGAAAGGACCGAAATCTGATCATAACAGAGGCTTTACGCTGCAGTGGGTCACTGAGAGGACGGAGTGAAGGGAATGAAGGGATATGGGCTGAGCGAGATGGGTAAAATGAGGGGAGGGGACCTAAAATGGAGTCTGCATGCTTAGCTTTGGTAACACTGCGGGCTATTATATAAGGCAGGAAGGGCTTTGAAACCAAAGAAGCACTATACTGATATGGAAGGTGAAGATTCCTTCACTGAGATTGCTTCTGCGATTTTTTTGAATGCACCCTCTGTTCTTATAGTGCTTTAACGTCGCCCAAACCCTACCTTCGATGAAATAGTTTGTAGCGTGGTTCTTGTGACCATGGTTGCAATCTTCCTTCCTGTTGTTTCTCATACTAGAGTCTAAAGTTTCATGGATTTTCCTTTGCATTTCCGTGATTTCCTGGATGTTACTGCAATGATGTGTCCTTTGTTTCTTTTTTACTATTGTTTTTTGATTTATTGCTTTTATCCTTGTGGTTTTTCCTTGATTTTGGTGAGCTTTATACTTGTGCTTTTTGCTGCTCATTAAGGAACAGAGTTATGATATTCTTCCTGGTTTTCACGAAAATTCCCTTCATTTTGTTCCAATTCTTCGTTTGCAAAATGATCCACCTATTGATTGTGAATTCTCAAGACATGTCTAAAGATTACATTGCCAGAGCCTTCCAAGTTCTTCTTGATTCTTCTAAGAATTCTGTCCATGAACTCATTGCTTGGGTTTTTGTTTCTTACCATTGCCTCTATTATTATGGCTAAGTCTCCTATTATGATAGGATTTTTAATTTCTCTTTTTTTTTTTATTCTTGTTCCCATCAGCAAGCTGTATGCTTCTGCCTTATTATTTGAGATTTCTCCCAATCCCCATTCATATGTGACAATTTCTTTCCCATCAGGATCTAGGATTATTCCCCCTGCCCCTGCCTTTCTCGGGTTATGCTTTGAGGCCCCATCAAAGTATAGATAGTATCCATTCTGATTTTTCCTCTAGTTTGTCAGTTCCTCTTCACTCATTCTTATTTTCCATATATTTCCTGAGTTTGTCTTCCTATGTCCTTTTTGTCCATTATTATTTATTATGGCTTTGCTGAGCCAATCTCGCTCTTCCTGCTGAAGAGTGCTATAATTTTTTGGTGTTGTTCCTTTGACATTGAGGATTTCAGAAGTTAAACCCCACGTTTTTTAGAGGGTCTTCCCTATCCTTGGCATTTGATTTTTGAAAATGCACTTATTTTGTGTCAACCAAATTTTCCAACATAGAACTACTGGAATGCACTTCCATATTCTTTTAGTTGTGAATTTCTTCTTTGTTGTGTATGTATAGGCTTTCTCAAGGGTCTGAAGAAAATCCGGCAAGGGCTTTTCAAAATTTATTCTTATTTCCAATGGACTTATCAACTGTTGTTAGGCCCTTATACTACTAGTGTAACCCCTAATTGTTAAGGAGGTTTCCCCCTAAAAGAGGCTGAATTCTAAGGTGTTGATATATCCTTTTTATCTTTTCTTGAGTTGGTTTCATAACATTTGGTATCAGAGCTTTGGATTCTAGGGTTTCACTGCTCCAAATAGGTCATCGTGGAATTTTCGCTATAACTTTTTCTCTGCGATGTTTCAGAAGTTGAAAAAAAAACCCATTTGAGGAGACATCACTCTAAATCTTGGTTCCGAGATTCATAGATTTTCGTACTATATTTACGGAGATATGATCTGAGGAAGTTGGTCTTTTTGCAGACTCCTGAATTACATTCCAAACAGGTGACCTGGGGAAAATCGTCATAACGTTCTCTCTGAGCATCAGATTGAAATTTCGTAAGAAGGTATAGAAAGAGAATAGACTCTAGTTGCTTGTAGATATTTTTCAGAGCCAAAGGTTGAATCAGTGACTCATGGAACGTCATACAAGTTCGCTCTACTGAATTAGTCTATAATCAGGTCACTGTGGGAGATTTGGCATAACTCTTCCTTGGAGAATCCAATTGGGATCAGACTGGTGGCATTGAAAAGAGGACACAGAGGGCTACTATAGACCACAATTTTAAAACTTAAAGATCTGAAATTATAGAGTTACAGTCGTTTCAAGATCGAGCTCCTAAAATCAAGAAAAAGCAAGATGAGGAAGTTTGATGGCAAGGATCCGGTAAATTGGATACTTCAGATGGAGCAATATTTTGATCTACATGGTTTACCATTGTTACAAAAGGTATGCATTGCATCTTCGTATTTAGAACCGAATCAATTTTTATGGTATGAAGGGCTTTGTTCTTGTAAACAACTTGTTACGTGGTCAATTTTCACAGAGGAAATGATAGCACATTATGAGGATACAAAGAGCAACACCTTATTTGGAGCAACACCACAACAATTGGAAAGAGTAAAAGGGCTTTGTGACATAGTGGAAAGAAAAATTATGGAAACCAGGAAGCATACCCCTCACAACT
>APFE030143588.1:6630-32692 GCA_000404065.3 Pinus taeda | reverse complement strand
CATTTGTATCATCCAAGAATTGTTCATTTATGTAATGTAAAGGAGGTTGCCTCCTCGAAGAGGCTGAATTCTAAGGCGTTGATCTATCTTTTCTATCTTTTCTTGAGCTGGTTTCATAACAGTTGTTGCCAACATTCTTTGGCAAAGGTGCAATCTTGGAATAAGTGCTGAATATTTTCTTCAACCTGCATGCATAATGCGCATCATGTTGGGCCTTGAAAGCCCTTTTTTTTAAGTTGTCACTGGTCAATATTCTCCCTTTTAAAAGAGTCTAGATGAAAATTTTAATCTTAGGAAGACTTTCTGATTTCCATGCTATTTTCCACGAATCCCAGTCTTGTTGATTTGGTTGTTCCTGAAGGATTTTATATCCACTCCTAATTGTGTAATGTCCCCCGCTTGGGTCCTAGAGATAAGCATCTTCCTCTTCTAAGTGTATTGGCGCTGCCCCTTTTAAGAGTTGCCTGATTTTACTCCATTGTCCTTCCAGATTTGTCAGAATTGCTAAGCTTTTCCAATATTGCCACTCCTTTTGATTCCAAAGAGAGATAGAGTGTAAAGTATTGAAACCTTTATCTTTCATCCACTCTTGTATGTCTTCAATTTCTGGATGGGTATGTAGTTCTTCTTTTCCCATGATTCTGTCCTCCCAAATTGAGATTGTTTTTCCATTGCCTAGGATTTTAGAAATATATCTACTCATTAATGGAATTGTTTTTTAACCAACTTCCATACTTGGGTATATTGTCTTATTGGGATATTTCCATTAAGCAGTCTTTTCCTGGTGCCATCCATATATTTTTTTATAAGAGTATTTTTCCACCAACTCCCTTTTCCTGTAATTAGTCTTCATACTATTTTCATTCCCAGTGCTGCATTCATAAGCCCAGGTATCCGTATTGATAGGCCTCCTTGTTCATAAAGTAGTACTACTTGCTCCCCCCTGACCAGGCTAAATATTTTGTTTTCTTACTTCCCCCCCTGCCACAGAAATATTCTTAAGATTACCTCCATTTGTTTGTGGGCACTTGTTGGGGCCATGATTATGGCATATTGGTAGATAGGTAGTGCTGTAAGGAGTGCTTTGATTAGAATTACCCTTCCTGCCATATTTAGCCACATCATACCCCATCTTTTTATTTTGCTTTTCATTTTTTCAATTTGTTTAGTCCATATTTCTGTCTTCATGTTCTTTTCTGAGATTGGGAGTCCCAAAAAAAAGAAGTGTGTCCATTTTTCTTGTATAGGGATGTCTAAGATTTGTGATATCCTTTGCATAGTTCTAGGAGGGGTATTCCATCCATATATCTTGCATTTTGTATTATTTAATAACCCACCTGAAACCTGTAAAAAATCATCAAGAACTTTTTTGAACCTCCTTGCTATCATTGTTGATGCCCCTCCCAGCAGTAATGTGTCATCAGCAAAGAGTGAGTGATTTATTGTTTTTACTCCTTTTGCTATTCTGATCCTTGTGATATTTCTTTCCTTTCTTTGATTTTCCAAAGCCCTGCGTAATGTTTCCACCATTATAATATATAGGAAGGGGGAGAGAGGACAACCTTGCCTAAGGCCTCTTGTGTTTTGAAAGAAATCACTGGGCCTTCCATTTATGCGGGGGCAATCCATGGAGTAGAAATGCATGCCTGTATAACTCTCTTGAGAAACCAAGTTTCTGGAGGACAGCCATTAGATATGGATGACTGGCCCTGTCAAATGCATTTGCCATATCTAGTTTGATTATGAGGCCTTTTTCTTGCCTTGGCATACTGGAGTGAACTGCTTCCTGTACAATAATTACATTATCTATGATTTGCCTGTTGGGCACGAATCCTCCTTGATTTTCATATATGATTATTGGAAGTACTTCCTTGATTCTATTTGCAATTATTTTTGTTATTATCTTATATGATGAATTGCAGAGAGAGATAGGGCAAAACCTGTTGAAAGTTGAGGGGTTTGCTTCCTTTGGGATGAGAGCAAGATAGGAGGATTTGGTGTTGCCTCCTATTTTTTTTATGAAAACATTCTTCACCATTCTTAAGAAATCCTTTCTGATGGTATACCAATGAAATCTGTAGAATGCTATTGTGAAGCCATCTGGTCCTGGGGCTTTTTCCGGATGCAGGCTCCATATGGCCACCACTACCTCTTCTTTTGTGGGATCCTTGCACATTGCTGCATTTTGTTCTTTTTATTTTTTTTTTGTGTGCTTTAAGAAATCTTCACTTTCAGCCATTTCTTCATTGGCTGAAAGTAAGTTTTTAAAGTGCTGGTAGGCTGCTTTTTTTAGTTCCTCTACTCCTTTGACCTCTCGGCTTTCGACTTGAATTTTTTCTATTTGGTTTCTTGCTCTTCTTATCTTCATTGTGTTATGGAAAAATGATGTGTTTTTGTCCCCTGCCTTGAGCCACAAACCTCTGGATTTCAATCTTGCCTCTTCTCCTTCTTTCCTGTTTTCCCTATATATTTCCCAAAAGATTTCCTTCTCTCTTAGATAATCCTGCGTGCTTTCTTCTTTGTTTTCTTTTTCAGTTTGCATGCTGTCCATTTTCTGCTGTAACTCTTTTTTCTTTTCTTTTTTCTTTTTTTTTTTTTTTAATTTCATTTTCTCTTGCCCATTCCTTTAATTTGATTCTTGTAGTTTTTAATTTTGTTTCCCAAATATACTGAGGTGATCCTATTACTCTTGTCTCCCATGCTTCCTTGACTAATTCACTGATTTCTCCGTTGCTGTCCCAAATTGAGTTGTATCTAAATGGGAGCGGACCCTGGTTTTCCATTTTTCCCATGACTATTATCACCGATTTATGGTCAGATGTTGTGGTATGTAAATTTTTTTATTTTATGGAGTTGTGCACTGCTACTATATTTTCTTGTATTAGAATTCTATCCAGCCTTTCTTTTATGTTACTTTTGCCCACTCTTTTATTACTCCAAGCGTATTTCCCGTTGTTTGGAGAGATATCTATCAAGTTGTGTTGTTCCATTATTTCATCTAGAATATCCTTGGATGGGTCTGTGTGATATGTTCCTCCAATTTTTTCTTGTATGCTTTTACCAAATTTAAATCTCCTCCTAGTATTATTTTCCCAGCTTGCGCTTCTTTTAAGGTGTCCCAGCATTGCTCTTTTTCCTTGTAGTGATTTGGGGCGTATATATTTATGACACTGTACTTCTCCTTTGTACTGATTTGCATTAGATCCGTTTGGATCCAATGCTGATCTTTTTTGTATTTTATTAGTTCCCAAGTTCCTTTTTTCCATATTGTGCATATGCCTCCTGACGCTCCTATTGCCTGTATTGCTTCCCCTTCATAATTTCTAATTTTTTTTTGATATTTTCATTTTCTTGGATGTTTGTTTTTGTCTCCTGAATCATAAGGATGTTTGGGTTTTCTTTTGCCAGAATGTCTCTTGTGGCAGTTTCTTTGATGGACGATCCCATTCCTCTGCAATTCTAGGAGACCACTATCATTATTTGCTTGTTGGGTGGTGCATGGCTCCTTTCCCTCTTTACTGGATTTTTTCATTGTTTCGTGTACTCCTTCCTAAGAAGGTTTCCATAGATTGTTGTGTTCCTAATGCCATTTCCTTTGCTGCTACTTCATCTCTGATTTCTTTGTTTGTCTTTCTTCCTGATTTTTTTTGGTATTCTACATTTTGGGGTACTTCCTTTGACTGCTTTATGGTTAGGATTATGTCTATTGGGGGGGGGGAGGGGTATGAGTGTTTGAAACCAGAGGGGATGAGAGGGTATTGGGGGTGTGTTATGGGGATCTGGATCTTGGTCCAGGGGATGGGGGGGCTGAAGGATCCAGAGGCTCAAAAGGGTTAGGGCTAGCAAGAAGGTTATTAACTTTTGGTGATGGAGGATGGAGATCCGAGGATGTGGAGGGTTGTGAGGAAGATAGATTTTGTTGTTTGTGGGTTGTCTTCTTTCTTTTAACTTGTTCCCATTTGTTTTCTGGATCTTCATTATTTTCATTTTCATTTTCTTTTTTTTTGTACATTTATTTGCAAAATGACTGTATTCGTGACATACCTTGCATTTGAAGAGAATTTGTTCATAATCCCGCTATTGTATGTGCGTCCACTGGTCCACTTTGATTTTAATGGCTTCTGGTAGCCCTTTCCCAAGATCCACTTCTACACAGATTCTAGCACATGCATGCATATTTTCCTTTGGCTTGCACCTGTCTATATATTTCCCAACTTCATTTCCTATTACTTTGACTGAATCGTCCCCCCAACAGTGAAGGGGAAGGTGTGGTAGTCTAACCCAAACGAGGACGGCATTGGGAGCATCCATTTTAGGGTCTAAATTCGGCAACCATCTGTTTAGATACAAACCCGTAGTATCCATAAAATAAGGTCCATTCCTAAATATCAGATCTCGATCCTCCTTGGTTTCAAAGTGGAAGGTGAAGTAACCTCTTCCACAAAATTTGATTGAGATTTTCCCATCTATTAACGTAGTCTAGTTCCTTTCTACCCATTTTTGCATAGTTTTGGGTGATGGCCATAACCCAGTGAACTGCCCCACTAATCCACAGTCCGCCATAGAAAGTGTTGCTCTATGGGGAAGGGCAGGAGGGAGTGAGATTTCAGGAATATCTTCCAATATTTTAACAAACTTGGTGACTGATGGTCTATTCTTTACCGGGACCATTGCAGAAATGAGAGAGGCAAAAGCTTTTGTTGTTCCTTCATTTTCTTTTTGTTGATCTGAAAGAGGTTGTCCGTCCTCTAATGCATCCATGGATCTCAGGCCCCAGCAGTAGGAGGTCGTTGAGGGGCAGCTACGAGTTGTTGTGTGCTTCTTGCTGTGATTTCTAGCTAGGGTTGTGCAGCTCCTTCAGCAAGCATTTTTTTGCACCTTATACCATTTCCCTATCAGCGCAACAATCCAAGTGCTATTGAGGAATGTAGGTCTCCTTAAGTAATATAGTTGCAACAATGCTTGTTATCCTATGCATTCATCAACCATTTAATCACTTATCAAATCATGAAAAAGATCCATAATTAGAGAACATCATAGAACCATGCATATAACGAGAGTAGAAAACATGAAGAATCATCCATAAGATAACATAATAACAACCACATTTTCTCATTAATCATATTAAGAAAATAACTCATATTAACATATGAAAATGCAAACTAAGTTAGGGACTTCCACGTACCAGCCGACCATAGATTGGGTTGAACCAAATATCTCTTTCAGTCGATCACCCCCATGACATATTCCAAGCATGAATGTTGGATCATATGGGTTAAACCAAAATAGAGCCAACCAGGGCTTTCTGAAGCCAAACCACCTCAACCCTCAACCACAGTGATTTCACCTAAACAATCTAGAAATCACTAATACCAAACCAAATCTGTCTCCTCCCAAGCTATCCAGGGCTCCAGGGAATATTATCTCCACCCACAGCCTCTAGGGACCGAAGTTGTTATAGGGCTCTAGAGAACGACCTTATCAACCCACAAACTCCTTGGAACCCAAGTTTTTCCAGGGCTCCAAATATTTTATCCCAACCCATAGACATAGGGAACCTGAGAACCAATCAAAAATCCAAATGGGGAACCCACTGCATCACAGTTATCCAGGATATGGCAAGGAAAGGTTGAAACCATTGTCAATCCAGTAAAATCCCATGCCAATGAAAATAAATAACCAAAGAACGACATGCATGTGCCATGCAGGAAAATATCAATAAGGAATCCATACATGCAATCTTTTACCTACAATGTAATCTTGTTGTAGTTTTTTATCCAATGTTCTCCTTGTGCTCTCTTGCTTTCCTTTCCTTTCACTTTTCTTTCCTTTTCTTACTTGCTTGCTCTCTCCTCTTGGAGCTCTCTCTCTCTCTCAAATTGATCCAAGCCAAAGATGACAAAAATTTGTGAATTGTTTCTCTGACTCCTTTTTACAATTGATGTCTCCTTTTTCTTTCATTTTCCTCAATTTCTCTCTAATTTCCATGACATGCATATTTCTTTCTCTTCACCTTCCTTTTCTCCTATTTTCCTTTATTTCTTATGTTAAATTCCATTTACTTCCATGCCAATGCCTTTGCCAATTTCCATAGCCATTAATAAACCACAAGTGATGCCCACTATAATGTTTTACCCACCAATCAGCTTGGAACATGTGTCCCATGACATTGGTCTTATTTTATTTACACGAAAAATCAATCAAGGGCTATTACAAACCCCTCCCCCTTGGGGGAACACCGTCCTCAGTGTTCTATGACACTTATGACCAACAAAACATAGTGATTATGGAGCTTTATATCATAGCTCGATGCAGTATTTACAACATACTAAATTGTTAAAAACATGACCACCATACTGCTTATTGGAGCTTTATAACACAACTCGATTTATTATTTACAACATAATGCTTATTTGAGCTTTACAACACAACTCATTGTAGTATTTACAATACACAAATGTATATATAAATATATATAACGAAAACACATTTACTAAGCACATTTTCTCAACCAACAAATAAGGAAGGATATAAGGCCCTCATCTAATCAACCATCTCCCATGTGGCTTCATCGGGCCCAAAGTGCTTCCACTGCACTTTAGCCTACTTTATTTCTCGATTCTAGAGCATGAGTTGTTTCCGTTGAAATATGCATTATGGCTCTGGCTGGAACTCTCCCTCTTGTTCCACGTACAATATAGAACAAACAATCACATGACAACACCTTGCTCATATCTCTCAAGCAATGAAACATGGAAAAAATCATGGACTTTCATTGTTCGTGGCAATGCAAGTCTGTAGGCCACTGGTCCAATCCTCTAAAGGATCTCAAAAGGCCCACAATACCGAAGTGCCAACTTGGCACATGACCCAATCGTCAAGGAGTTCCTCTTGGGCTTGATGTGAGAAGTACACATGCTCTCCAACCTGAAACTCCTTGCATGCTATTTGTTGATCTGCATAACTCTTCTTCATGTCTTGCTCTTCCTTTAGATTCCTTTTAATAGTCTGCATCTCTTGCCCCATCTCTGCAAACATATACAGTCCAATCAACACCATGTTCACTGGATCACCCCAGCTGATAGGAGTATTACAAATCTTCCCATAGAGAGCCTCAAATGGACTCATCTTCAAGGATTCATGATGCCCATTATTATATGCAAACTCTACCAGTGGAAGATACTCTTCCCACTTCCCTTGATAATGCTTGACATACATCCTCAACATATCCTCAAGAATCCTATTAACCCTCTCTATCTGTCCATCTGTATGTGGATGATAAGTTGTACTAAAATCTAACTTGTTCCCCAAGCCTACAAACAACTCCTTCCAAAATATGGAAGTGAACTTAGCATCTCTATCTGATATAATCTTCTTGGGAACTCCATGCAACCTCATTATCTCCCTGATGAAGTTATAAGTCACCTCACTAGCTAAATTTGTAGACTTCAGTGCAATGAAGTGAGCTACCTTTCTCAACCTATCAACCAAAACCATGATGGAATCATATTTTCTCAATGTCCTCGGAAATCCTATAATAAAGTCCATGGAAATGGTCTCTCATTTCCATTCTGGAATTGGAATAGGCTGAAACAAACCAGCTGGATGCTTACATTCTTCTTTTGCCTGTTGATAGTCTAAACATCTTGCAACAAACTCAACCACCTCTTTCTTCAAGTTCAGCCAATGATAAAACTTCTTAAAAACTATCAATGCCTTCTGGTATCCTGGGTGACCTGAATATGGCTATACATGAAATTCCCTCAAGATAAGCTTCTTGAGCTCACTTTTATATGGTACATAGAGCTTGTTCCTGAATCTAACCAAGCCTTCTGTTGTGAGGTGATACTCCTCTTCTCTATCACCTTCACCCTGTTGTTGCAATCTCTACTTCAGCTGTTGGTAACTCTTATCATGTTTCCCTACATGTAGGATTTTCTCTTGTAAATATGTCCCATAAGAGCTTACAGTTGAAATAGGGTTCACCTACACTCTCCTACAAAGAACGTCTGCAAATTTTTTCTCCTTGCCCTTAATGTACCTAATCTCAAAATCAAACTCACTAAGGGTATCCAACCATCTCACTTTCCTGGCATTTAGATTGGGTTGGTCAAACAAGTACCTCAGTCCTATTATCACTCATCAGAAAGAATAACTTATACCAAGGAGATAATTTATCCACATCTTCAATGCATGAATGATCATTGCCAACTCAAGATCGTGAGTCACATAGTTTTTCTCATGGTAATTCAATTTCCTTGATTTATATCATACCACATATCCTTCCTGCATCAGGACTCCACCAAGTCCTTCCTTACAATAATTTGTATAAACCACAAACTCCTTATCAGGATCTGCAATCTTCATAACCAGATCATTTGTAAGAAAATTCTTCAACTACTCAAAATTAGCTTCACTCTTAGTCCATTCAGTTTTTTTCCCTTTTCTATGCAAGGATGTAATAGGATAGCCAATCTTTGAGAAGTTCCTGATGAACCTCATGTAGAAACACTTGGCCTTATGTATCCTTTATCAAGCATTTATTTAATATATAACTTCAGTGCCACCAACTATGGAGTGTTCATCCTGTAAGGTGTCTTAGATGTTGGTGTTTCTCCCAACGCCAACTTAATAAAAAAGTCCACTTATCTATGAGGCAGTAAATATGGATTCTCTGCAAGAAACACATCCTAAAACTTCTACAAAATAGGATACCTCTTCAAGACTTCCTCATCCTCAACATTCTTTCCTTCGTCACTGGAAATATGCACTGCAAACAATAAACAACATTTCCTGTTGTTGCGCTTTTCTTGCATAGTTGTAACCATTCTCACTGATGTAGGCTTATTCCTTCCCTGCAATATTTTCCTTTCCCCATAATCATCCAAGCACCCAATGGCCTTGTCATAGAAATATACCTTGGTCCTATGAATGAACAACCAGTCCATGCCCAAAATCATGCTATATGATCCCAAAGGAAGAACATTTAGATGTGCTTATGTAGGCATGCCATTAAGTTCAAATGCACAAGATCTTACCCAATGATGAACTATTCTCTTGGTCCTCGTAGCCAACTTCACCAACCAAGATTTTGCATGGACTTATTTATTCAGGAAACACTTATCCACTAGGTCAAGAATGATATAAATTTAATTCGATCCATTATCAATCAAAATAGAAACAACTTGATCACAAATCTTACCTTCCATCTCAAGCTTGATGATTTTCTACCTGTTATCCACTGCTACATAAATATAAGGAATACTCTTACCAACATCCCCAACTATTTATTCCTCCTTAGCAATATAAATATGAGGCCTTCCACCCTGATGCGATGGGAAATATCTCCTGCGATTTTGTCCAACACAATTCCAACACCTCAAAGGCTTCCTACCACCACCCTTATTATTCTCCTAAGGCTAAGATCCATGTCCTCTCTCAACTGTATTAAAATTCTATAAGGCGTTACATTTTACTTTGTCAGTTGCATCTTGAGGTCTTCCTCTCTTCTTAGGCCATTTTCCTTTATTCTTCTCTTTCCCTTTCCAATCACACCTGAACTCAGGCTTACGCTTTGACTGCTCATAACAATGCTTCAACTTTCTGATGGCTTCCTCCAGTGACCGAGGCTCATCAAACTCAATCCGGCCTTTGAATGCCACTGTAAACCCGTTGATGAACCTTTGAATCTTTGGTTTCTCATCCTTGAGATAAGGTGCATACCTCAATAACTCTAGGAATATGTTAGTTTACTCATCATCTGTCATGGAACCCATCTTCATCTCGTAGAATTATTAGCCCTTTCATCATAGTATCTTTTAGACAAATACTTCTTCTTGAAGATTCTCTCAAAATCATCCCAAATCATTTCCTCTTCTCTATTTCCTCTGACATGGTTGTTACAGGTCTATTTGGGCACATCACTCCAGATGATCAGATCAGTACAATTAGGGCTCATAAAACCCTAATTCAGTTGCTACACGCCATAGACAAGTCATCAAATTGAACGCTTTGATCCATGAAAGTTTCCTAGCTTGAAACCCTGTTGAAATGCTTCCTTGGGACACCAGCGCAGCCTTGGTTAGGGGTAACTGCACTGCATAGCAAGTAGGCCCATTTAGACCTGCACTACAGTGCACTTAGGCCCACTTTGACCTACACTGGGTGAGGATGAGCAAAATTGGCATAGGATTTTGGGAATATTCCTTGATTCTAGAGAATTCTAGAAGGATGCCCAACTCGTATCTCATCATATGAGCTCGTTTTTGGATAGGCTACACATCAATTAACCCTTTATCCTCTCATCCCTTTCTCCATGGAAACTAAATCCAATTATGGAAAACCATTCAATACCCTATTTATGACAAAACCACTTGCATTTCCCTATAAATCGACCACTCATCATAGTGATCAGGGGCTGGAATTTGGATATTGTAGCGAAATACTATTGGTTTGAGACTTGCAATCATTGTCAAGTAATGTTATGCTACTGGATTGATGTGCTATTGGTGTCATGAGGGTTTGGACTAAGTTGGATGAGTGACACGGGATCGAATCGCATTGGGTGTAACTTCTCCTTCTATCAATCAATAAAGTTGTTTGTTCCTTTTCCCATATTCTTGTTTATATCTATGATGAATATATGTTTAAATGTTGTTGATTCCATTTGTTTATAGTAGATAGATCATATGCTTTTATCGTTGTCGTCTTTTGTTTATGCTGGCAGGCACCAATTGAGCGAATTCAGTTCGAGCAGGAGCAACGGGAGCAATTCAAAGGAGATCAAAGGAAGAAAAAGATCACAAGTATGTTCCTTCATCTCATATATCTATTGTAGGAAAAAGTTAAACCACTTTCCTTCTGTTGTTCTAAGTGTAACTACCCACTTAGGGAAGATGTACTTATATGTAGGTATAAATTCCATATAACAAATTGGTGACCATACTGGGGAATGACCATCATTCCTGGTAGTTTACCCTTATCATATTACATCCTAGTAGACTTTACTTGACTTCATTGATCTCTTTTTAGTCATATTGAAGCTCTTTTTCGGTAAAAAAGTGTGTTTAATGTCTCCTGATTGGGCTCTCTAGAACCAGCAGAGTGTTGGTGTTGACACACTGCACTGCAGAGCAGCCTTAGCTTAGAGACAGTGCTCTGCAGCGCACTGTCTCCCACTCATGGCTACGCTGATCCCTAACAAGCTAAAAACCCCATCTTTTGCTTGGTTTTTTCCAAATTTGCTTCTGATGTTGTTTGCTGAAAGATCAATGTTTTCTATGGCTCTGAAATAAATTTGCATTTCTTCTCCTAGCCCTACTTTGGCCTTGATTGTTTAGTGTTACTTAAGGGATTTCTTTATCATTATCAATTCATTATCAAAGTTAGTTTACATCGATTAGTCTTTTCTGAAAAAGAATTGTCGTAAAGTATTGATTTCTTTGAAAAAGAAATTGTTGTAAAGTCTTCGTTTCTTGTGAAAAACATTGATTGATCCTTTGTGCATTTAGTTTCCTTATTTTCATCTAAACATTAAAGGAATGAAAAGAAAAAACATGCATTATGCATTTAGAAGTTTGTGTGTGCTTGTAAGAATGGTATAGGGAAAGTTGCATTAGATGTGCTCTATGCTCTTTGTTTAAAGATTCTGATTGCTCTATCCCTTGTAATTACGGTTTTCATTGTTTAAATCAAATGAAAAGAATGTTTCTCATCATAGTTTCATTCTAGGAGTTCTAGAAACATCACGCGGTGAACCTGAAAGGCAAACTTTTAAACAAGATCAACTAAAATTCATCTCAATTAACCTAATGGAGCATTGTAACTTAACGCATAACATTTAGAGGTCTAGGTTAGAGACGTGTTCTGGCGTCTTTAAACATAGCAGCTGTTGCTAATGGTCTGTGATACATTCTGAGTGTGATACCTCATTCCATGTACATAAGTATATCGTAGCTTGTCCACGTACTTTCAGGTATATAGGGAAGTGTTATAGTACGAAAAGTATATAGGAATGCTCTCACTATGCGGTTTTTCATTAGACAATGCTAACACAGATGGGCCTCCATATACTTTCGGGTATATATGGGAGGACTACATTAGGATTCTATCCATCCATAGATAACCGAGTCAGCGACCTTGTATATTGAGATACATCAAAAACAACATTCGGGGAGATTTCATGCATGTATGTTAAGTCCTTGGTTTACTGAGGCAGTATATTTCAGTTCACAGTTACTTGGTAATCCTTTTGCCTAGATTATGCCTCTTTTGTTTTGTTATGTTATTTTGATTAAAATAAAATTAACTGACCGCGGATGACATCCTTCAAGTCACTCCTTAGTTGATCTTAGGTTGAGACATATGGCAATAACTCCAGAGTCCACCAATCAAGGAATTCCTTTTGATGGAAATCCTATTCCTTTTCCTCCTTTCGGAAATATTAGTGATCCTTATATGGCTACATTGTCCCTTCCGCGACTTACCATCAGCTTTCCAGTATGGTTGTTCTCAACCTCCTTGGCCTCACAACTGAATATTCCTACAACTGGACAAAATCAACCTCTAGTTGATCCTAAAGTTGACCCTTTACCTTCTTCATCAGTTGTTTCTTCCTCCCCTTCTTCCTCTTCATCTAGTGAAAGTACTGACACCAGTAACTAGGTGGATAAGAAGAAGAAGAAAGGGAAGAAGAAGAAGAAGAAGAAGAAGAAAATTCAGCAGGCGGGCAACCAAGCAACCATTGCTTCGAATGCAACTTCTGATGGGAAATCAACCGATAACCCTCACAAACTTCGATATCCTTGCAAAATTTGTACAGGAGACCATCTTCTTCGAAATTGTTTTGGTATTCCTTAGATCTTAGAAGAATGGTCTTCTCATTCACATCATCCTGTGCCATCAACTTCTGGAGATCATGTTGGTGACACACCATCAACTAGTGGTAGTAAAGTTCATGGAAATAAGGGTAAAATTAAGTTTCCTTGTAGGTTATGTGAAGGGAATCACCTCATTCACCTTTTTACCTATCTGGATGAAGCCCAAAAAGTGTTGTATAACAGTCCTGTTTCTCCGTAGCGACTTCCATCTGGTTACAGTAGACTCTCCCTTAATCCTTCACTAGCTTATGAAGTGACTGATCCAAATCAACCGTTGGTCAAACCCACTCTCTCTGAATGTGAATCCCATGAGTCTATACCTAACCAACCACAAGTCGAGGAAATAGTTGACCCGATTCACCTTAAGTTAATCGTACCTTTCCCATAGAGAGTGAGTATGATACCACTCAAGTTCTTTTCGTTTCTTCATATTCCAATGAGATTGGAGGCAACCCTCCTGTTCCATCAAGATAGGAGGAAAAACCTCCAGTTCTCATAACTCAAGGGGGTAATTCTCTCGTTCTTATGGTACCCCCTCCAAGTAGTCTAGTCACTTCCTTTGATTGGAATTGACTAGCAGGATGCCGTCTTCCTTCTTGTTAGGTTCCTATACCAATAGGAGTCATAATTTTGAATTACTAAGGTTAAACCTTGTAATATTTTATATTAAAATGCATTTTGGGCTAATGAATGCAGGTGCCACTTTCCAGAGGGCTATGGATATAGCCTTTGCAAAAAAATTCATGATTTCCTTGTGATATATTTAGATTATATTACTATATTTTCAAAATCTGACAATCAACATTTGGATCATCTAAGGCAAGTTTTTATTAAATGCAGGAAGTTTGGAATCTCTTTGAACCCCAAAAAGTCCTTGTTTGGGTTAGAAGAAGGAAAGTTGTTAGGTCACATAATTTCAAAAGATGGTATAAGAATAGACCCTGCGAGAATAGAATCCATCTTGCAAATAAGACACCCCAAGAACATTAGAGAATTACAAGCTTTCTTAGGAAAAAATAATTTTCTTAGAAGATTTATATCTAATCTAGCAGAGTTAATTAGATCACTAAACAACATGTTGAAAAAGGACTCTAGGAATATTCCTTGATTCTAGAGCATTCTAGAAGGATTCCCAACTCTTATCTCATCCTATGAGCTCGTTTTTGGATAGGCTATGGATGAATTAACCCTCTATCCTCTCATCCCTTTCTCCATGGAAACTAAATCCAATTATGGAAAACCATTCAATACCCTATTTATGACAAAACTACTTGCATTCCATATAAATTGACCACTCATCATAGTGATCAGGGGCTGGAATTTGGATATTGTAGTGAAATACTATTGGTTTGAGACTTGAGATCATTTTCAAGTAACATTATGCTACTATATTGATGTGTTATTGGTTTGATGGGGGTCTGGACAAAGCTAGATGAGTGACACGGATCGAACCACATTGGGTGTAACTTATCCTTCTATTAATCAATAAAGTTGTTTGTTTCTTTTCCCATATTCTTGTTTATATCTATGATGAATATATGTTCAAATGTTGTCGATTCCATTTTTTATAGTAGATAGATTATATGCTTTGATCATTGTCGTCTTTTGTTTATGCTGGCAATGTTATATACCTAGGGGGGGTAATATGGGGTACCGAGGGAGGTACCCAAGGTAATAATGAAATAATGGGATGGGACATAGTAATAAATAAGGTGGTTGACCCATGTAATGTAAGGGACCACAAGTAGTTAATAATAATGTAATGGGCCCATGGTATTAGTTGATGGTATGAGTAAACCATGGTAATGATGCATGGTATTGTATGTATGAGGCCTATATAGAGGCTAGAGACTCCACATGGAGAGATAGGAAGAGAAGTATTCTTGTATGAACATGCATATGGCTTGTGGAGTGTTCTCCTTCCTTAAGGAGTGAATGTATGGTGTTGCCCTACCTTAAGGGTTTTGATAATAAAGAATATCATTTCTATCTATTCTGATCTTGTTATTTATTGGGTTATTTATGTTATCATATCTTTCTGGGTTAGATCTACAACAAGGATTTGAATATTTCAATGGATAAGTATGTGTTGCATAGTGATTTGTATGCTTCTGATATGGATAACATAGATGTTGTTTTGGGATACCCTTTGATGGAATCAATAGGTACTATTAATATTAATGTACAGAAGAAATTCCTGAAGCTCTGGTATAAAAAGAAGAAAATTACATTACAGGATATTTCCACTAATAAACAGATAGATTCCAAGGAGGTTGAAGCAGAAGATGTTCCAGGGTCTGACATATCAGATGATGAGCATTTGATGGTCGACAATCAGACACAAACAGACGCTAAAGCAGAAAAGGTTACAGGTGCTGATACATCAGAGGAGGACTCAGTGGTTGAAGTCATATTGGAAAAGAAGACACCACAACAGGCACCTCAGCAGGGTGATTTAAAGAATAAGACACCGTGGGTTAAAACTTCAACATATCATCACCCACATCACCCCGCAAGACAACCATCAAGATGGAAACCAAGTAGTCACATGACGGATACAAAGGAGAGAAGATCCACCTACTACACAGCAACACAGAAGAGCGGCCACGGTCAACTTCCATCTCAAGCGAGCGAGGCACCAACGAGATCGAGGGTTCACCTTTCTCTTGGATGGCTAGAGGCATGTGCATGGTATCAGTGGACTACTCTTTTGAGTATATCTTATTATTTGTGTTCTTCCCATGTTTCGGGGACAAAACATGCCAAGGGGGGTGGAATGTTATATACCTAGGGGGGGTTATATGGGGTACCGAGGGAGGTACCCAAGGTAATAATGTAATAATGGGATGGGCCCTAGTAATAAATAAGGTGGTTAACCCATGTCATGTAAAGGACCACAAGTAGTTAATAATAATGAAAGGGGCCCATGGTATTAGTTGATGGTATGAGGAAACCATGGTTATGATGCATGGTATTGTATGTATGAGGCCTATATAGAGGCTAGAGACTCCACATGGAGGGACATGAAGAGAAGTATTCTTGTATGAATGGGTTATGGAGTATTCTCCTTCCTTAAGGAGTGAATGTATGGTGTTGCCCTACCTTAAGGGTTTGATAATAAAGAAGCATTTCTATCTATTTCTGGGTTTATTTGCATTATCTTATACTTTCATATAAGATCTATAATATTCTTGGGTTAGAATCACAACAAGTGGTATCAGAGCTATATTTTTGGGTTAGACCTACAACAGTATTGTTGATGTCTAACTTATTGCTGCTATCGTATTGACTCTTTAACAAATATATTTTGATTATAAGTAATGATCAAATGATGCTCAAACGTTATGAGAAGTTTTTTTGGTATGTTTACATGCATTCATCATTGCTAAGTGAAGAAGTAACATGTTATTAAGGTTAATAAGTTACTTTTATTGAGTCCCCTTCTAAGATAAGGAGCTTAAAATTTTATCATATAGCGTGGAAGTTTCAAAACTTAAGCTATAGTTGAGCATGCCTATGAGAACACAATGACTATATGTCATGACTGGAAAGTGATGATTGTAGATATGCATAGAGAATAAGTAAACAATTGATAATCATGATAAGGCAAGGCCATTGTATTAATGCATACTAAATCTTGATAACAAATACTACATGTACAAAAATAAATGAGTACTTAAGTACACAAATACATGGATTCCTTGCATATAGAACTCATTGTGGGGGTACTATGAGCTGCATGTGTATGCTTGCATATGTGGTGTAATTGAGGTTAAGTAGTAAACTATGTTTATCCTCAAAATCATTAAACAAACCTCTAAATGGACTCCTATGTATAAAGGGAAAGTGGAGATTTAATCATTACACCTATGTTAATGGTATGATTAATTAGTGAATATGGTCAACATTTTACTCATATTTGTTCTGAGATGGCATGGATTCTATGCAAGGGCAAAGGGTAATACAATACAAATTCATTGAGGTAAACTAGTAATATCACTACCTCATTAGAATCAAATGATGATTTTTATGGTTTCTAGTTAAGAAGATAACTTAAGGAAATTGAGTTATGCTTAAAATATCCCAAGAAGGGATAGAGGATGTGAAAAAAGTCTTCTATAAGACTAAATACCTTAAAGTTGTCTTTCATAATTAATGTGGCTATGTTGATCAACTGAGATGCAAAGTAATGATGTAAATTACTTTGGATATGGTTTGTCAATAGATGAATTATTTTAGTAAGAAAATGTTCCAATTACATTGTTTGAGGAAACAAAACCTTATGAGGACATTATGTATAAGTAAATAAGCACACATAGATTGGAACTCGAGCGATTCTGGTTAAGTAAGGTAATATCTTAACTTAGATATGGAAGAGACATAAAGTACATATCAATTCATGGAAAGATATTATCTGTGTGGATGTATGTGTTGTCTACATTAAAAATTACTAGAGGAAAACTTGGGCGAAATTGGTAGTATGAATGATGAAGATAAATTAGAAAGTCTTTAACCTCTAGCACAGACATAACATGTACCGATGGAGGAACTGTGTGGAAAACTATATTAGGTAGGCTATTTAAATAAGGATTGGGGAATAAAAACAAATCTCACCTAATACAT
Organism: Pinus taeda; assembly: GCA_000404065.3. NCBI lineage: Eukaryota > Viridiplantae > Streptophyta > Pinopsida > Pinales > Pinaceae > Pinus > Pinus taeda. The sequence goes on along the minus strand of APFE030143588.1, from coordinate 15,191 downwards.
GAAAGGAGGATTAAAAAATAGAGGAAGTCCATGGTTGTATATGGACTTAATTGTTATATATTATACCCATGCCTTATCATGGATAGTTTTACATGTTGTTACCATAGTTTGGTTAAGTAGTGATTAAGATAAACATGTTGAAGAGGAAAATGTTTAATATCCCTACATATTAATGAGTCATATGAATTTACTATGCAAGCATATGTGTGTGCAATATTATAGGCTTGTAAGAACAATGCATTTATCAAATGGTTAATCGTGGGATGGTCTTGATATTAGACATCCGTGTAAGAAAGAGTCTTGATTCTAAATCAATATATCTATGCATATGCTTTTGCATGCCAATATTAAACAAGCAAAGTATGCATGACTATGTGAGAAGTCAAATTGCACTATAAAAATAACTGATTAATGGAATAATTGCTATAAAAGTATTATACCAAAGTAAAGGATGGTGACAACATGTTATAGTATAAAGACTATATAATTATACAAATTGTGGTCAAATTAATCCTTTGATTAATACATCTGCTTACAATGTGACTTTCTCTTCAATTGGAAGAATGCATGGTTAAAGGGGAAATTTAAGCTAAACTGGTTTCTTGGACATGTGCATCTTTCGAAGGATATGTATAGTATCCTTGAGTGAAAACCATAGTAATTGGTGAAGTAACATAAATGGTATGGACCCCTCTGTCAATTAAATGATATTTAACAATCTATTTTAGATTCATATCATAAATTGTGGTACATGACATCTCGAATTGATTTATACGTGACATAAAAAAATTAATTAATTAATTACATAGATGAACCATGAACATGAATGTTGGTATGATACTAACATGATGGAAAAATATGTGGAAATTTTATGTCATGAAAGTGATACCATGAGGATGGTATTATAGGTTGTACCACAACTGGATTATGTACATAAGTACATGGGACCATATGACTACATATGCTACAAGTTGAGAATGAAATGCATATTAGTGTGTATAACATACCTTGTGTGTAGGGTATGTAGTAGTCATTGGATGGATGTGTGGCCAAGTAATAGTCATTAGGTGGATGTCTGGCCAAGTAAACAACCTAGGGATTACCTAGAAGAAGGAAAGTAAGTTTGGTATAAGTAAATTTGGTCAATCACAGTTTGACATACATACAATTTCAGTAAATATATGTATACGAAATGTGAAATAATTTGTTATAACTTTGCAGGCATATTAATGTGGAAAATATGCTAACTGATGTATTGTATGTAGAGAGACTACAAAAATTAGGTGTTCGACAAGAACACAAAGGCTTGAAGGATGCAAGCAGAGGGCATGCATTCTTTGAATAATATAAGTGATAAGCAATAGTTACTTTAATAATAATAGATTATGATATTTATCAGAGTTAAACTTTGTATCGATAAATTCTCACAAATGGTTTGGAAAAAAATGTGTGATAGGTAGCTATTGAAGGAGAGATGCTGGGATCATTCCTTGATACCAATGTAGCTATGGAAGGAGAGATGCTGGGAGCACTCCTTGTGGCAGATGTACATCGAAAATTTTTCATTAGATGGCAGAGCCATGAAAGATGTTGATTTAGAAACCATCTACCTGTGAACGAGGATATGATGCAGTGATACACCAAGGATAGTGTAAAATTTAAGGGGGAGAGTATGTAACACCTGTACCTTGTGTACTACATTTGTAAACCTAAGCTAAGTTAAATATAGGTGTGATATCCTCCCTGGTGTGTTAAATGTTGTAAACCTAAGCTGAGGGAAGCTAGGTTTGACACCATCCTTTGTGGGTTAAACTATTCTACACCTAAGCTGAGGAAATCTAGGTGATATGTAATATCAAAAGCAGTTTATTATTAAATAAATTAATAAAATAAATCACTTGGAGGGTGAAGCACCAAGAGAGAGGAGATGCTTTCCAAATCCCATGAGGAATGGGATAGAGATCAATCTTTCATGATAAGATTTAGATGTGATTATAGATAAGCTTGGATGGATTGGATATCCATTAGATGGATGGGAGATACAAATCCATCGAACATAAAAATTTTGCAGGAGATAAAGGAAAGTTTTTATGTGGAAAAGTGTTGTGGGAGATAAAGACGAGCTTTTCCAGATAAGACCTAGGCAAATTGAAAAATCCATAAAGCGGGACACTGCTAATGGTAATTAAATAATGAAAGGGGGTATTAAATACCCAGTGCATTGGTCAATTGAGGATAGTTTATCCTTGGAAAAATCTTTGATTCAAGGGGAATCAGAGATGATTCATGGCTGGGTGGTGGTGCACCTCCCTTCAAGTGAGGTTTAGTTGGTGTCAGTTGTGTGGAATGTTTAGTATGAAATTTAGTACTCTCTCTCTCTCTCTGTCTCTCTCTTTCTTGTTTAGTTGCATATGATTATGGAAATATTGTATTAAGTTATTCACGATAGAAATTTTGCATGAATTACTTATGCGTACGTGTTAATAAATTTAGTGGTACTTTCCTCTATTTCGATGAGATTCACTAACATGATGTGGGTTTTATAGTCCTTACTTACTACGAGTTAAATCATTTAGATGAGATAAGTTGATGGTTGATTTCTCATCTCTTATAGTGGAATGGGTAAATCATTCAGCTCAAGAGCTTAAAAATTGTGTTAAATAATAATATAGTATTGGTTATGCCCGAGGAGAGCTATATCCATAATCTTGTTCATAAGCATGTTAGATGTAATATTCCAAGTAATATCTTATGCTCTCACTTTGGTACTGGATGGGGAATTGTGCAAATATTCTCGCATGTGCATGTTAGACAAGATAGAAGTAGCTTTCATTGACGCATGAAGACATTAAAGAAGTTGTGAGGATTGCATGTCACAAAAGTATGTGATTTCACACCCAAGGTATATGAATCTACCTTGATCTTTCATTTTAGTTATGATTCTTGGTCACTAAACTCGTGGCGGCTGAGAACTCTTAACCGTAACTAAGACAAAAATTTAAAATTTTGGGGTCTAAAGGTTGTTTTTCCTGAGTAAGCTAAAGAGGTTCATTACAATATGGAAATGTTTTTTGCAATTGCTCCCCGTATGGATTTCGTTGACGAGGTTCCACCATTGGATATGGATATGGATTCTTAGTATATTAGTATTCTTAGGAGTTGCTATAAATATTTCCATTTTATATACTCTCTATGGTTGTGGAAATTATTTCCATTTTTGTCTCTATACATACTATGGGTCTTTCTGGAAATACTTTAAAATTATGCCTGTATTGATCTTTATGATGTAAAATATTTCATATTATTTCCCCTAAAGTTTTATTAATTACATGTAAATGTGTCTCGATGCTATGCATTTTTCTTTATTTGTATAATTATAATTTCTATGACTTATGTTATACTGGTTTTTGTCATGATTCTCAAACAATTTTATTTCTTTATGTACATTTTAATATTTGCATTTATATTTTTATAGTATATAGTTCCAAATTTTTGGATATACTTCCAAGTCATATAATTCTTAGAGTATTGTGTCCCAACAGTATGGGTTTTGTTTTGATTCTAATATGATACATAGAAATTTATACTTTTCTGTTTAATCCATTTGGAAGAATTGATTTATGTTTTTAGCCATTTTGAAAAATTCATTTTTGTTTTTAGCGATTGGAAAAATCCTTATACATTTTGATAAGTTTATATGGTTGGAAAAAATAACATATACACTTTTTATGTTTTTTTTACATTTTCCAAGAAAAAACTTGTGCCTTTTTCATTCTTTTTTGTTCGTTTATATTAGATATTTGTTAGTTCCATGTTTATGATTCCATAATGAATATTTTACTATTCATTGTAGACATTTCATCTAAAGGCACAAGCAAGCGTACAAGAAAAGGGAACTTGTCACTAGAATCACATGAGAGGTCTAATGAAAGTTGTTGTTTACGGTATCAACAAAATAAGGATGCCATAAATGAGCATATGAGAGCTACATATCATAGAAGAATGAGTGAAGACACTCTTGAAAATTATTTTATAATTCCTTGTAAGTATCGCACTATGGATGATATAATGGAAAGAACATTTCCTGTTGATAGTTCAGTATCAAAATATGCTCCCCATTTGCATAATCTTGTTGTTTGATGCTCTCCTGAAAATGTTCATAACATTGGGGAACATCTTGCAATCGAGATGAACATCATATTGATAACGTGGATGAAAATTTCCACCCTAACCCTTATGCATGTCCAATTGCATGTTTTGATGGGTAAAGGTTGGAAAACATTCATGGTGGAGGTAATGATGACATTGTGTGTGATGATTTGGACGATAGTTTAATTGGCCATTTGATTGATAATTTGGAGCCAGTTATTCGAAACATCATAACTTCCAATCCCGCTTCTCAAAGTAATGTGGTCCCACCAAGAGAATCAGTCATCCCTGATAACATTTCGAGTGGAACAATGAAGGTAACATAATGATATTTTGATTCTTCCTGCAACAATGGTTATTTTATTACATTCCTCTATTTTCAATGTTGTGTTTACTAAACTTATAAGTTATTTTATTCTCTTGGAATAGGATACAACTCATTTAAATATAGGTCTAGAAATTAATTCCAAAAGTGTTCATATACTAATCTAAGAAGTGAATATGAAGCATGTCATAACCTTCCTGTGCATTCCCCTTGATGATCAAATTTCCAGACTAATGTATATTTTCAATGTTTTTGATTTGCTTTTCATTTTTTAAATTTTTAGTTGGTTGGACATTGAATTTTATGTCGTATTTTATTTTCTTCAAACATGACTCAACTCATTTGAAAAGAGGCATACAAATTAACTTCATAGATGTTCCATCTACTGATGTTAGAAGTGAAGAGGAACCATCTCATAGCGTTCATCCACATCACCAAACAAATGTATATGTTGAGTGCATTTGATATTTTTCTCATTTTCTCATTTACAGTTGGTTGGACATTGTATTTTGTATCCTTGAATGGAGAAACCATGATTTCATTTCATTAGGTTGGAGAATTGGAATCCAAAACATCAAATTGTAAAACTAATGTAGATGTTCAATGTATTTGATTTCTTTTCCATTTTTGAAACTCTCTTTGTTCGATGTTTAGTTTTATAGCATATTTCATTTTTTTGAAATAAGAAACAACTCATTTGAATAGAGGCATAGAAACTACAACCCAAAATGTTCCATCCACTAATGTTAGAAGCCAAGAGAAACCATCCCATAACCCTCATCCACATCAAGACACAAATGCAAATTTTTAATGCATTTGATTCTTTTTCATTTTTTTTTCATTTATAATTAGTTGGAAATTAAATTTTAAAATCTTTATGACAAAGAGACCTTTACATCCTCTTAGGTTTGCAAAATTCAGACCATAAATTTGGAAATACCTTGTCATAGATCCATTCCACATGCTTCAAATCTGTGAAGGGAATCTCATGTTCTTGAAGATGAAGTACATGTTAGAAGAACCTTTACTCCCCCAAATGGATTTCAACATGGTTCGGCCAATAGAGATCATATTCATTTTGATGAAACATGATTGCACTGCATAAAATATTTCGGGCAAAGATAGATAGCTTGTCACTTGTCCAAGTGTGCCATATTTTCCAAGAATCATATCCCAAAATCCACATTTTGAGACATTCTGAAGGACGTATTTGCAGACTATGTAAGAGTGAAATAAGAGCCAGTAAGAAATGAAGACAAGATTAATATACATAACATTGACCTTCTAACAATGTGGCATGCAAATGTTGATTGCCATATAGTGCTTTCTCGCTATGTTATTTTAAAATATATTGATAAGTATGCATCAAAAGCAGAAAAAAGGTGTGAAAGTTATCATCATATGTTAACTAGAATTTCAAATTCTATTGGCTCTCAGGATCATGCTTTATTTGCATATAGAAGGTTTCTTGCAGAAATCATTGTTGACCATGACATTGGAGCACAAGTAACCTTCCATATGTTGCTTAAGCTACCTCTTATTTTTTTGTAGTCAGGAATTTGTTTCCTTAAATGTTGGAAGAAAGATTTTTAGGAAAATATCAAAGAATGGCATGCAATGTTCATCTGAGAATACTTTCGTTCAACATTATGAGAAGAGGCCTTTTTTCCTTCAACATCTATCTTTGATAGAAACAACAAGATCTTGTACATTTAATAGCAAGTGTAAAAAAGATCTATGGAAGCCTAGAGATGTTCATGCTATTGTTCAGGATTGGTTGCAGTTTTATTCTATTCCCGGTTAGTCTTCAGAGGAATTTGAAACCTTTTGCTCAATAGAATTGCTCTTGTACAAGCCATTTCATGACATTCCTGTAGAAATTGGTCTTTCAAGTGAAATTGTTGTTAACAATTGGAGGAATTTCTAATATCCAGCATGGCATGTTGATCGAAATCCATCAACAATAGACAATATTGAATATGAAGAAGATGGTGATTTCTATAATGATGAAATGAATCTTGAAGATGATTTTCAAGAATGGAAAGTTTTCTCTTGCTTGGTTCCACCAAATGATGTGAATGTTTTTTATCTTCATACCCTTGGTCGAAGGGACTTGGATATATCCTTTGAATCAGAAATTACAACTATCTCTGACTATGTTGTAGAAGAAGTTATTAATTTTATAAGGAATTCAAAATCAAGGGGTGATATTTTTTAACTTTCAAATAGAACATCTTCATCTCCAGATTCTTTATCGGAAAAACAACAACTTGCTTTTGAAATGATTTTAAGGCACTTTGCTGAATATGAGATTCGTGAACCTCTTCTTATGATTGTTCAAGGAAATGTGGGATTGGGAAGTCTTTCCTTATCCATTGCATTTTTGAAGCTCTTTTTAATTTGTCAAGTAATGGAAGAAGCCCTTTGATTCTTCTTGCCCTAAAAGGAATAGCTTCTTTTAATATACATGCAAAAACAATATACTTAGCTCTGAAAATTCTAATTAATGATATGCAGCCACTACAGGGGTAGTCACTTGCAGTATTCCAAGAAATGCGACATGTTAGATATATATTGTTTGATGAACTGAGCTTTCTAGGATCAAGGTTGTTTATGCAAATAGATGCTTGATTATGAGAAGAATTTCCAGAGAAAAATAATTGTCCTTTTGGTGGAAGATCCATCATCCTTGTGGGTGACCTTGGCCAACTACCTCCTGTGAAAGATAAGCCTTTGTATGTAGGTAATACAATAGGGAAAGTCTTGTCGAAAAAATTCAACATTGTTGTCACTCTTGGCATAATCTTTCACCAACAAGGGAATCATGAGAAACAATATTGTTTTCGTAGAATCCTTAATAACATAAGAAATGTAGGACCTGCTCTCAAATATTGGGAGTTTGTTATGTCATGGGCTGATATGATGTTGCATCCTAGAGAAATAGATTTATTTAATGTAGCAGTTCACATGTTTCCAACAAGTAATTTGGTCTCCTTCCATAATAGGAATATGTTAAAATCATTAAATTCTCCAACTCCATGATGTGTTGCTGAGCATTCAAGGTGTTCAGAAATCATTGGTGTTGATGATTATCAATTGGACTGTGAAGTTTTGTTGTGTTGTGGGCAGCGTGTTATGTTGACATGTAATTTATGGGTTGAAGCTAGCTTGGTGAATGGTGCACTTGGTTATGTTAAGGATATATTTTATACACCTACATCTAAGCCACCTCAACTTCCTATGTTTACAACTGTTGTTTTTTATAAGTATGTTGGTGTTCCATTTTATGTAAGTAATCCAAACATTGTCCCTATTACACTAGTGATAAGAGGAAATAAAAAAAAATCCTTTGAAGATGGCATGGGCTCTCACAATCCACAAGACACAGGGATTGATTTCAGAACGAGTGTCAATTGATATTAGGAATAAAGAGCAACAAGGCCTTACCTTCATAGCCATATCAAGAGTGAAATCAATAGATGGTTTACGCATTGTATCACCTCTCTATTTTCAACGTTATGCCAAGATGAAAGATAGTGCATATATCACAATTAGGAAGAAAAAAGAGGAGCGATTGAAGTCCATCTCACTATGACATACAACTAATAACATTTTGACCTTCTTTATTGTATGTTTTTTGAATTTATTTTATCATCCTTTTGATTTACTTTTAATATAATAATTTTTTTCATATATTTATGAGATTAATAAATTCATCATATTCATATTAATATTTGAGAAAGTTGTTTACATCGTTTTTCATGTTGTTCATTTTTTTTTGAGTGCCTATTGTTCTTCTCTTTGCAACAGACCATTGAGACATAAATAACGAGTTATATGAACCAACCATTCAAAATCATCTTTATATCTGGTTCATATTGATATTAATATTGTGGATTCATATTACATCATGAAATGCAAAAATGGAGGTTTTGAACATTGTCCATCACCATGGTCAATACTCATTTTTTGAATATTGGCCACGGTTTTTTCTATTGCATTGTGAAATGAGGCTTATATTTGTAGAAATTTTTATATCATTTCATTCGTGTAACACTAGATTGTTTTTTTCATTTAACATTATAAC
>APFE030143583.1:0-29139 GCA_000404065.3 Pinus taeda | reverse complement strand
CCCTAGGCAAGTAAATCATGAAAATATCGAAGAGGATGAAGACTACTCTCCAAATCAGATAGATGATGAAGAAGAGACCCATGAAGAAGAAACCCGTGAGGATCCAGAGGAACAAATAAGGATAGAAGAAAAGACTCATTCTAGATATGTTCAAAAGAATCATCCAGAATCACAAATTTTGGGGCAAAAGGAGGCAGGTGTTCAAACAAGAAGAACAATTGCAGAAGCCTCAAGCTATTTGGAATTGCTCTCCTCCACTGAACCACAAAATGTAAAAGAGGCATGCAAAGATGAATGTTGGGTCAAGGCAATGGATGAAGAACTTGAGTAGATCAAAAAGAACAACACTTGGGAGTTGGTACCTAGACCAAAAGATAAGAATTTCATAGGAACAAAATGGATCTTCAAGAACAAGTTGAATGAAGATGGGGAAGTGATTAGAAACAAGGCCAGACTTGTTTGTAAAGGGTATGCTCAACAAGAAGGAATAGACTTTGAAGAAACCTTTTCTCCCATTGCAAGACTTGAGGCCATCCGAATGTTCCTTGCTCTCTCAAGCTTTCAGAAGTTCAAAGTATTTCAAATGGATGTGAAATCAACTTTTCTGAATGGAGACTTAGAAGAAGAAGTGTACATTGAGCAACCAGATGGGTTCATTCTTGGGAATGATGCAAATCTTGTATGCCTATTAAAAAAGGCTCTCTATGGTCTTAAACAAGCTCCAAGGGCTTGGTACTATCGTTTGGACAAATGTCTTCATCAACAAGGATTTTCAAAAGGATCAGCAGATAGAAATCTTTATATAAAAATTGAAAGTGACAAATTGATAATACTTGTTGTGTATGTAGATGATATTATCTTTGGCAGCAATGAAGAAGCTATGAGTCAAAGCTTTGCCTTGGTGATGCAGAAAGAATTCGAAATGTCTTTGCTTGGAGAACTGACATACTTTATTGGATTGCAAATCCAACAAAATGAAGGCGGTATCTTCTTGTCTCAAACCAAGTACCTCAAGCAGATTCTGAAGAAGTATGGCATGGAAGATTCAAAACCAGTATGTACCCCTATGGTTACAGGATGTAGTCTCAGTGCAAATTATGAATCAGCAACAGTGAATCAACCAACCTATAGATCCATGATTAGAAGTCTACTTTATTTGACAGGTACCTGACTAGACATCATGCATGCAGTGGGAATAGTTGGAATATTTCAGGCAAATCCTAAGGAAATCCATCTTCAGGCAGTAAAGATATTTTTCAAGTATCTTCAACGAACTCAAAATTATGGCTTATGGTATCCAAGAGATACAGATCTCACTCTTCATGCTTATTCAGATGCAGATTGGGCTGGAAGTGTGGATGACAGGAAGAGCACAAGTGGTGGTGCATTCTTTATGGGTTCCAGATTAGTATCTTGGTTCAACAAGAAACAGAGTTCGATTGCTTTATCTACAGCTGAAGCAGAATATGTGGCTATTGCATCTTGCTGCAATCAACTTCTTTGGATGATGCATACCTTACAAGATTTTCGAATCACTTATACACCACCTATCTCCATCTTATGTGATAATACAAGTGCAATTAGCATTTTGAAGAACCCAGTCATGCATTCAAAAACCAAGCACATACCGATCAAGTATCACTTTCTCCGGGAGCAAGTGTTGGAAAAAAAGGTCAAATTACTGATATTCTCACCAAACCATTACCCAAGGAGACCTTTGAATACCTCAGGCAAAAGCTGGGGGTAGTTGATGCATCATCTTGTTGTTGAATCTCATCTGTTTTAGAGATTGTTGGTTGTACGCGAGTTTCATATCGGGTATACGCATACATTTGCTGAGTTATGGATTGGTCAAATATCGAATGGCACATGTTCAGGGGGAGCATATATAATGCATTGTTGGCATTATAGTAGCACAGAAGGAGAACATGGATGCTGATCTGAATATGGCTGGAATATGTCTCTATCTCTTTCTCGGTCATTTATAGTTCTTCTTGAAGAATTTTTTCTTTTGCAGATCTGGTCTATAGTCAGGGGGAGCATGATCATCACAGTAGAGATTTCAGCATGTTCTCAAGGGGAGCATAATCCTTTTCCCTTGATGTCAAAGGGGGAGAATGGCTTTGAGAATCTTGGGGTTGCCATCAAGTCCAAAGGGGGAGATTGTTGGCATTATGATTCTGGTTTGGCGCTATGGCATAGGTGTTGTACTTGATGGAAACTCACTCAAGTGGCAGATCTATGTTCAGGCACTCAAAATCATGGAAAATGAGATACCTACAAGTGATCCTAAGAGAAGCTACGGACCCGTAGGTACACTGACCAAGAAGTGCGGACATACTCACAGGTTCTCCGTTCAAAAGGTGCAGACCCCAGTTCACTCTCTCCAATGCAGAGAAGCGCGCGCACATAGGAATCTTTATGAATGGTCCATGGTATTTAGCCTGACATGTTTGATCCTATGGTTTTGGTCCGTTGTTTTACATCTAAAATTATAGATCCAAGGTATTGGGTTCCTAGTATTGAATACCTATGGTTTTGGACCATGGTTTGAGTAAAGGCTTGCCTATAAAAAGGGAAGGAGATCATTTAGCTAGACATCCTTTTGAATTTTGAATATCTTAAGATTTGAAATTTTGGGTGATAAGTTTGATAACGCTAGATCATCAAGGAGAATTCTGTAAACTGTAAGGCGAACACATTGATAAGTCGTGATATCATTGCCGCATGATCAGATCTATGGATCTGACAGTTTGTAGCACATTGGAGGGCTGATAAATTGGTTCTATTTGGAGGTCCACAGGCAATCCACAACACAGGTGCGGAGGTACGTAGTGCAGCAGAAGGCACAGTGCGGAGGTACGCAGTGCAGCAGGAGGCACAGGTGCGGAGGTACGCAGTGTAGAAGAAGGCACAACGCGGAGGTACACAAAGGAACAGAAGGACCTGGTGCAGAGGTACGCTATCAAGCAGACAGTGCAGTTGCAGATCTGTGCAGTTTAGACACAGAAGAGCCGCGGATACTCCCAAGTTTCTATTGGTGAAGTTGCAGAGTTTTCTTGAAATATTGGTTGGCTGCCTTTTATCTATTGCCAACAAATTCTGGGCTTAGATTACTGGTATTGTTGTTCTAGTTTCTGCATTCTGAAAAGTTATTGGTTGATTCCTTGGTTGGTTATAAAAGGAGATTGGGTGATTCGTAAGTACTTGTTGATTATTTGATGTTCATGGATCTAATCTGAAAATTCATGAAACGTGGTCCTTGGAGGAAAATAAGTAGGCCAACACCTACGTACTAGTATCTTGGCTAGTACAAGAGCTAAGGGGGTTGTAGCTCCCTTCCAGGAGAGCCTGGAAAATGAGAGAGGGTTGTAGCTCTCTGTAGGTTGCAGCCTGCATACTGGTAAAGGACTGCACCAGTACAAAATCATTGTAAAAGAAGTTTCTAATTGAAAGGAGATAGAGACATATTGTAGTAGGTGGTTTTCACCCACGTTGGGTTTCCACCTTATATCTGGTGTTCCTTGGTGTGATTATCTATTTTTCTTGTTCTAGCTCATTATTATATGGTACTAACATACAAACTAATGATCAATATTTGAAGAATAAATTAAAGTATAAATCTGGAAGATATATATTGAAAAGAATTTGATAATGCTGATTCACCCCCCCTCTCAGTATTATTTCCAACATATTTATGTATAACACCACCAACTATGCACACAAATATTGAATAAAAACCAAGAGGATCTGAATGTTTCATGATACAGTAACATTGACACACAAAATATGTGTTACAAGCAATCAAGTTGGGGAAGATGGGACCCTCAATGTGAAAGGAAAATTGTGCTTCCCTCAAAAAGCTTGCGTGGGTTGAGTAGGATAATGGATCTTGAAAAAAATTGACTAAGACACGAGTGAGGACTTGAATTTTTTGTGAAATAAATTCAATCCACCTGTAACTTCAAAAAAATGTTATACTCAAATATAAATTCATGCTCAATAAAAACATTTTCTTCTCAATTATCATAACATGTTGAATCCGTTATGTTAATATTCATTTAGTTTACTATTGTAATTCAAAACTCTCTAATAAGATGCGTAACAACACGTGTAGAGAGAGAATATTAAAAAATCTTGTTGGGTGTGTTATATTCTTTCCATGACTAGTCGAACATGTTGTCACGTTGCGATGGGTGCAGCAGGGGGAGCAACAACGCCCTGAGAATATTTTTTTTATGCAGACCCAAGGATGGGGGGCAAACCCAAAGATGGTGGGCTGACCTACCCATGTTTTTGAGCATGATTGTTTTTTCCCATGCTATTTTTAGATATGGTCAAGGGAACTATGGTTATGCCCTAATATAGGGTTAATGGATTGGAGTTTATGAGTGGTTCGCCATGTAAATATATGTACTGTAACATTGAAAGGAATATAATGAAACATCAATCTGGTTTTCCTAGTTTGGTTTCCATGAAAAATATCTATGTATATTTTATGTTCTCGCCATTGTATATTTTCTGTTTGTTTTAAGAATTCGTTTGTAGATAATTTCTGTACAGGGTCAAAACTTACATTTGGTACCAAAGCAATTTTGACTTGAAGGGCATGACTTTGCTGCTGAGGGTTTTTCTCATGCATGTGGTAGAACGTGTTACGAAGGGAGATCTGCGGGATTGATTCTTGATGTGAAAAAAGATGTTGACCAATGGAAAGATAGAGATAGAGAAATTCAATGGATAGATTTTTGAGTTGTGGAAGCACAATATGGAGGATCTATTAGTGAACAAATATCAGTGGATCGATGTAGATCTAGGTATGGAACCAATAAGAATGTCGACATAAGACTAGACAAAGTTAGATCGAAAGAAAAAGAGAACAATATGATTGTGTCTTTCAGATTCAATATTGTTAAATGTATCAGGGGAAGCTACAACGAAGCCTTTGTGGGAAAATTAGGGACTTTGTATCAATATAAGTCTCCGGTGAACAAACTATTCATGCAAAAAAAAATTGTATAACCTACAGATGAAGGATGGAGACTCAATGAAGAAGCATCTAAACACCTTCAATATTGTGGTAAGTCAATTGTTATCTATTGATATTGAAGTTTCAAATAAATATAAGTTCACCAGTCTGTTGTGTTCTCTACTAGACTTGTGGGATAGTCTGGTTGTTTCCATAGGCAGCAATACAACTACATTGAAGTTTGATGAAATAGTCTCATCCTTGTTGTCAGAGGAGATGAGATGGAAAAACATGGAGAGACAAAATGAAGATCCCTTATCTGTAAGAGGATGGTCCCATAACAGAAACAAAAATAAGTCCTCAAGTGGGAGATATAAATCTAGAGGGAGATCTAAATCTCCAGGAAAATCTGTAAAGGTATGTTGGAAACGCAGAAAATAAGGGCATTACAAAAAGACTGTAGATATAAACTCTTGAGAAAGGAAATGGATATGATGATGCACCTTTTGTAGAGGCAAAAACTAGCTCAAATGAAGGTGGGTATGTGTACTTCGATTATTCTTCAAGTACACACGTAGATAATGAGGAATGGTTGATTGAATCAAGTGCATCCTTTCACTTCAATCCCCACAAGGTGTGGTTCTGTAAGTATAAGAAATATGATGGTGGTGATTTCTTACTAGGGGATGAAAGGAAGGCCATAATCATAGGAAATAGAAAAGTCAAGGTGAAGTCGCAAGGTGGAAGGATTAGAACACTTACTGGGGTTATGCATATTCTTGCATTGGCCAAATTTCTAATTTTTGTAAGCAAGATGGATGATGCAAATGTATAAATAATGTTAAAGAAAGATACCTATAAGACGATTCAGGGAACACTATTATTAATGTAGGAAGTTTAGATTAGAACTCTGTACAAGCTTCTGGGTAGTATTGTTATTGATGGGTGTAATAGTTTTGTGGTTCCTGAAAGTGAAGCAAAACATCTAGAGGTCTCTAGAGAAAAGACTATATATTGGCATCAAATACTTGGAAATATTGGAGAAAAAGGACTTTAAATACTGCATGGTAATGGTATCATAGAAGGTATGTCAAATTTATCTTTAGATTTTGATTTTTGTGAACATTGTGTATATGGGAAGCAGAATCAGGTGAGTTTCCTCTCTAGTGCTAAGAGGGCGAAAGGGATATTAGAGCTCATGCACAGTGATGTGTTTAGACCTATATCAGTTCCATCACTACGGAAGTTTGTGCACTATGTATAATTTATAAATGAATTCTTGAGGAAAACATGGATATATTTCCTTAGGAAAAAATCCAAAGTCTTTAACAAGTTTAGAAATTTTAAGGATCTGGTGGAAAATCAAATAGAGAAGAAGATTATTGTGTTAAGGACAAATAATGGTGGAGTGTTTGACAAGAAGGAATTTGAAGAGTTCTGTAAGAAATGTGGTATAGCACAACATAAAAATACTCCAGACACACCTTAGAAAATTGGAGTTGCAAAAAGAATGAACACGATGTTGAAAGAAAAGGCAAGAAGCATGCTTAGTGGTTTCGAGTTAGGACAATAACTCTAGGTTGAGTAAGTGGACATTGCATGTTACCTATTTAACATAACACTTTCATCAATGTTGGAGGATAACACTCCACATGAGGCATGGATTGGTAAGAAACCATTTCTCTCACATCTCAGGGTATTTGGCTTTGATGCATATGTACACGCTGTTGAGTCCCAATTTTGCTCATTTTTTTTATAATATTTCTGAGGCCTTAACCCCCTTATTTTGGACCCTTCTTATCCTTAAAAACCCTCTTTTACTACATTTTGTGTGTTTTGACCAAGAGGGTGCTGTGAACTTGAAAGAATGAAAATTATTTTTAAATGTATAATTTTACTTTAATTCCTAAGTATTTTCGAAGTTAAAACGTTATTTAATCGAATCACCTACAATATCAAAGGAGCTAACCAAATCTTGCGCAGATCAACCATTTTCTGAAGCAGTTCGAGATTCCTACAACTACTCCACAATTTCCTGCAAACTTCACCGATTTCCTATAGACGTGGAGATTTATTGTAACCACCCTGATTTCCTACAACGATATCCATGGTTGAGCATATTCCGTCAGCCTTGAGGAGAACAAAGACATGGGTTTTGTTGAGAAAGTCACTAATATGGATGTTGTCCTATTCGTTGCCTCAGAACTAGCATTGAAACCACCCAAACCTTCATTCATTTTTCAGATGGCCGTATTAAGAGGCAGTTCCAACAACTTCACAAAATCTATTCGATCCATGCTTTCAGTCATGGATCGAACACATCATTCCTATTTCTGTTATCTTTATCAACTATTGTTAGTTAGAATTTTTAGGGTGTTATATTTTCTAACTTGAGGCAAGTTATGCCCATTTTTTTGTATAATATACCTTTATGTTTATTAGGAGGGGAGGAGAGAGGATCTGGAGAGAGGAAGGATAGATTGAATATATCAAACTTGTATTACTGTATATTTTCGAGTTTACTATAATACTTGATGTTCTGCTAAATTTCATTGAGTAACTCCTTTCGTAGTTGAAGGGGTTGTGAGTAAGGTAGGTCCTCCTTTACTCACAACTCCTATAGCTGCAAATTTATTTTATTTTTATTTATTTTTGTTATGCATTAATAGAATTAGCACACAGTGTACTTTCTGTTATGCAAAGTGAGAATTGAGTTATTTTTGTTGTTTGGGTTTGTATCTTTTCTTGATTTGCATTAGCAATTCTAGGTGATGTAGAGAGATGAATTATCTACTCCATAGCCTTTGCTGCTAAGTGTTGATGAGGAAAAGAGTTCTTGAAGTTGTGTGTGTGATTTTATCTAAACAAACTCTTAGAGTGTTAGCCTTCATAGATTTTGTGCAGCACCTCACAAGCTTATGTACCCCTGGTTGACAATTTATGTCTGTCAAATTATAAGTCTATAATTTTCCTAAAGAGTTTGGCGCCATTGTCAGGGAGGTGCTAAGGGATGATACTGGAAGTGTTTTAGCATGATTTCTTTTATTTTAATTTTTCAAGGCTTGGGGAGCCAAAGCAGTAAGACGTGGGGTAAGGCCTACACACATGCATAGATCCGAATTCACCAAAGGCATGTCCTGATTGTTTGGTAAGTAGAATTTTTAAAATTTTCTATATGATTAGGGTCCGCTATTTTCAAATATTTTTAGTGGTGGTGTGAGCACCACTTCGTTCACTAATAAACTACTAAGGGAGAGGAAGTTCATAAAAAAACAAGGAAAAGGATACAAAGGAATCCCACAAGGGGTTACAACATTGAGCAGGGTTTGATAACTGATCCTTAGCGGACTAATACTCCCACATTAACTTATTCTACCAGAAAATACTCTGTTGCTAGTCATTCAGAATTTGCAATGGCACCTCAAAGGCCATGGAAAACATGTCTTGCAGGCATGTTACAACAACATTTTCAATTTCCTTATGCCCAGAATTAGATGTGGGACATTCCAATGCCTTGGAAGCCCAGCCTCGGTAGGGGAATTTCCCTTATCCCACTGCACCAAATTATTCCCCTCAAAGCTTTCATTTACAACAAATGGTACAACAACAACTTCCTGCCTAGCCAATATTCGATCTCAACAATAAATCCATCCAATCTACTCAAAATATTGGAATGGCCATTTATCCCACTTATCCTACCTATTACATTGCACCTTAGCTTCGACAAGAAATTTCTATACCATTGTTGTAGGAGTTTGATATGTCTATGTAGGAAATTGAACTAAGGTTAGGAAAAGTTGTGACTGAACAAGAAAATATTGAAGAGATTATAAAGGAAGAAGCCCCCGATACAACATGAAACAAAAAATGTATAAGAAACAACAAAACAAAACATTCTAAGATCAGAATAACCCTCTACAGTTCAAGTAGGTGGGAAAATTGCAAGCCTTGTGTCTACCGGATTTGCCATTGAAAAATATACAGACCTTGGAATTCTTGTGGTTATCACCTGCACGATGGATATCCAATAATAAATACTTTAATTGATTTAGGTACAACCATTAATATAATGACAATGGAAACACTGTCCCATATAGGATCCTTTGATTTTCCTCCTACCCCTACAATGTTAGAATTAGCAAATAGATCTAAGGTTAAGTTAGAGGTTGTTTTGGAAGACATTGTCATTTCATTAGATTCCTGGGAATATCCTGTATATTTTTATGTTCTTCGACCTAGGAATAATTTAGGGAGGCACCCTTTAATCTCAAGGAGGCCTTGGTTGGCTATAATAGATGCCTTCATTAAGTGTAGGTTGAGGAACATGACCATCACTCATGAGGCTGAAATTAAGCACATCAATCTGTATCCACCTACTAAACTCGTCTTGAAATTAGAAAGAATTCATTGGGTTAAGGAAGAACTTAATTAAGAAATTATTCAACAAGTTTTGACAATAGCCCAAGCTATGGGCATTAAAGAAAACACTGGGGATAATTTAATTAATCGCTCTATTTTAAACCTTGATTTTTCCCAGCACTTAGAGGGGTAGTCAAGTCATGAGATAAATGTCATTGCTGAGCATAACTTCCAAGACCATAGTACAACAACTGAATTAAATTCATCCCTCCTATCTGTATTTCCTGCAGAATCAACAACTGAAGGTGGAAGCAAGGTAATTGAGATATTTACCGGAGAAACTTTAATTATCAATTCTTCCATAACTTATAAACATGAAAATCAATTAACTCAAATATTGAAAGATTTTCCAGACACATTTTCTTGGGAATATGAAGATGCAGATATGATACTTGGTATTTTCTTTGATCTTTTATATGATTTCATAGAGGTTTATATGGTTTTTTTGAGGTAGTGGGTGATACTTTTGAAGAGGATTTACTTAATATTAGGAAGGTTTTGCACAGATGTAGAGAGACTAATATTTCATCAAGCAGTGATAAATGTTTTATAATCATGAATGAAGGAATTGCCTTGGATCATCATAATTTTGCTGCAAGAATTAAATTTGACCCGAAAAAAATCAAAGTAATTTTGAAGAATGAAGAGCTGGAAATGGTGGGAAAGGGGATCATTCATTTCACTACCTCTTCTTTATCTTCTGTTGCAATAAACTGAGCTTACTTTGTTCCTTCGTATGCTCATTAAACCATGAGGGGAACATCTATTAGGTACAAGTTTGTTCCTTTTTCCAGGCCCAATGAACTAATTATGGAAAAGGAGCCCCCTCGGAGTCTTCTTTTTTAGTATTTCAGACTCTATAAAATTGAAATCTAGTGAGCATAGACTGTCCTGGGCTCGTTAACATAACATGTTAGTAGTTCCTTAGAATAAATTTCATTTTTCAAGACAATTTTTTATTTTCTCGTGTTGGACTGATGTGGTATTTCTTAAGGCCCTCCTTCCAACTATCTTGGCCCATTGACATCAACAAATTATTTGGGCTTCAATATTAGAGAACTGGTGATGCCTTGAAGCTTGTATACCTTAACAACAGGCTATCTCGTCAACAACAATGGGGATTCATTATGGTTCCTTGATTGCTAGATCCTACAGGGGGTTCGACAACAACTCATACATTCACACATGAAAAGATGCATCAGAGATACCTTGGTCCTCGCTCTCATCATTGGTGATGGGTCTTGAGTTGGTTAACAACTGACCTTAATGGCTGGTAATCTAGTGAGTCCACTACACGTTCGACGTCAACACATTTATTTGTGTGTAGTGAACTAGACAAGAGGGGGAGGATATGGTTTCCTATAGATGGACTTCCTGTAGAACATTTCGTCAGCAACATTTCAACAACAAAAATAATTATTTCCTGAAGAACGAATTTCAAGCAGAGCATATTCTACAGAATCTGGAAAGTATCAATGATCATCATTAATATTTGATGCCATGTAGCTATATGATATTTCATCTACTATGATTTCAAAGAAGTTCATAATTTCAAAGTAAGTACAGGCATCATCAAAGGTATTGACCATTATAAGGTAAGATCGAAGGTACGTTTTGACTTTAGAATACTTAAGGCAAGAAAAGTAATGGTACTAAAATTTTTAAATTTGAATGAATTTAAGTCAGGGCTACCTACGTGGAAAAGATGGTCATGAGTTGTTGGTATATTACAGAAATTCCCATTCCCGCCTATTATTATGATTTTCATGATGTTATCTTCCCAATGTTTATCTAGTAGAATAGACCATGATGACATTCATGATCACGTTCCCCCATAACTCAAAGTTTCCCATTACTTTCGAGTCTTTTCTAATTAAACCTTCTTATTTTCATTGGGTTCGAATTATTTCTGCCTAGTTTTAGTAACATGAGAAACTGTTGGGTGAAACCCGAAGCCGAAAGGGCACCCTCATGCTTACTAAACCCTTTATGAGGATCCAAGCCACAAAGATGGTGATTAAAGAACCTGTAGAGGAAAGGGCACAACCCGTCAAGACTAAGGAACCAAGTCTACTGTAGTCCTCCTAGTGACAACGTGATGATGAGGGGACCTCTAAGGAATTAATGAGATCACCATATCTGAACGGGTGATCCGCAAAAGAGAGAAAAAAAAAAAAAAAAAACTTGAAGGAGAATAGTGTACGATTGCAAAAAGCGGTAGAAGAATGGAAAGCAAAAACATTAGAAGGCCTACCATATTATTAAGAAACATCAAGTTCATATTGGTGATTTGCAGAAGAAGAATGAAGAGTATTGGAATAGGGTACATAAAGTAGAATCTAACAGGGCACACCTAGACCATCTTGCTGCAATAGCTGCAGCCCATAATAAGAAGTGAATTTTCTTCTTGGAGGATCATTTTTTCTTGCATAAGGGACATGCAAGGAGATTGGTGTGGGGGAGATTTTGAGTCCAAATTTTTCTCATTTTTTAATAATATTTCTAAGGCATTAACCCCTTATTTTGAACCCTTCTTATCCTTAAAAACCCTCTTTTACTACATTTTGTGTGTTTTGACCAAGAGGGTGATGTGAACTTGAAAGAATGAAAATTAATTTAAAATGTATCATTTTACTTTAATTCATAAGTATTTTCTAAGTTAAAACATTATCTAATCGAATCACATACAATATCAAAGTATTTGACCACATCTTGTGCATATCAACCATTTTCTAAAGGGGTTCCAAGATTCTTGTAGCTACTCGGCAATTTCTTGCAAAGTTTGTTGATTTCCTGTAGACATGGAGATTTTCTCTAACCTTCGCGATTTCCTGCAATGATATCCATGGTTTAGCATGTTCTGGTCAACCTCAAGGAGAACGAATACATGGGTTTTGTTGAGAAAGTCACTAATATGGATGTTGTCCTATTGGTCACCTCAGAATTGCCACTGAAACCACCCAGACCTTCATTCCTTTTTCAAATGGCCGTATTAAGAGGTAGTTCCAACAGCTTCACAAAATCTAATCGATCCATGCTTTCAGTCATGGATTGAACTCGTCATTCCTATTTTTGTTATCTTTATTAGCTATTGTTAATAAGTAATTGTAGGGTGTTAGATTTTCTAATTCAAGGCAAGTTATGCCCATGTATTTGTATAAAATACCTTTATGTTTATTAGGAGGGGAGGAGAGAGGATCTAGAGAGAGGAAGGACATATTGAATATATCAAACTTGTATTACTTTATATTTTCCATATTAATATAATACTTGATGTTTTGCTAAATTTCATTGAGTAACTCCTTTCGTAGTTGAAGTGGTTGTGAGTAAGGGAGGGCCCCCTTTACTCACAACTCCTGTAGCTGTAGATTTGTTTTATCTTTATTTATTTATGTTATGCATTAATAGAATTAGCACACAATCTACTTTTCTCTTTTCTAAATCATAACAACTTGTGAATGATGGTTTAATGTGAGCTTATTTGATGAATGATTTGGAATGGTTGAATATGCTTTCATTTCTGTTATGCAAAGTGTGATTTGAGTTCATTTTTGTTGTTTGGGTTTGTATCTTTTCTTGATTTGTATCAACAAATCTAGGTGTTGTAGAGAGATGAATTATCCACTCCATAGCCTTTACTACTAAGTGTTGATGAGGAAAAGAGTTCTTGAAGTTCTGTGTGTGATTTTATCTAAACAAACTCTTAGAGTATTAGCCTGCATATATTTTGTGCAACACCTCACAAGCTTACCTACCCTTGGTCGATAATTTATGTCTGTCAAATTATAAGTCTATAATTTTCCCAAACACATGTTCCAAAGGAGAAAGAACCAATTTGAATAGTAAATCTAAAAGGTGCATCTTTATTGGGTATAATGAAGGTTTAAAAGGGTATAATATTTAGAAACCAAAAACAAGGTACAACTAAGATGTGGTGTTTAGAGATGTGAACAATGTTATTAAACATGACCTACGAAAGGAAAAGGAATGAAATAATATATTCTTTGAAATAAAGGAGGTAGAATCAAACTCTACATTAGACTAGGAATGAGAAGAGGAAGAGCCACAATCTCTAGTTTTGAGGAGATAAATTTGAGAGAGAAGGAAGCCATAGAGGTATAGTCCATCTGATTTCTATTCAAATTTTTCTTTATCTATTACTAATGATGATCTGCAAAATGTCAGGGAGGTTTTGGATTCAAAGGATGGAAAACTCTATAAAAAGGCCATGGTTGAAGAAATGGAAGCCTTAGACGAAAATTAGGCTTGGGATCTAGTGGAGTTACCAATTGGAAGGAAACCCATTAGTAAAAAATGGGTGTTTAAGAAGGAGATGAGTGTAGAAGGAAAGGTGGAGAAATACAAAGCTTGTTTGGTAGCAAAATATTATTCTCAGGTGTTGGGAATTGATTTTGCTGATATTTTTTCTCCTGTTTCCAAGTTAGCCTCTATTAGGTTACTGGTATGCATGTTAAAAAAGTCTTTGTATGGGTTAAAATAGTCACCAAGGATGTGGTATCAAAAAATGGATACATATATACATGGAGTTGGATTCATGAAGAGAAAATTAGATCACTGTGTGTAGTTTTAAATAATTAGTAACCATGTTATTTACCTGGTCTTGTATGTGGATAATATGTGGCCGATTGGAAATGACAAACAAATTATCGAGGATTTGAAAACCCAATTGTCCTCTAAATTTGATATGAAGGATCTTAGTGCTGAAAACTATATTTTGGGCATGGAAATTAAACGAGATGAGGCAAAGAGGAAACTATAATTAAACCAAAGGAAGTATGTTGATATAATATTATGGAGGTTTAATATGAAAGATAGTAAACCAATGAAGGTTCACATTCCTGTAGGTGTAAAGATATATGTTGATAATCGCCCAACGACACAAGAATATGAAGAGGACATGTCACATGTTCCATATGCAAGTGAAATTCGTAGCCTGATGTATGCAATGGTTTGTACTAGACCGAACATTGCACATGTAGTGGATTATTGAGTAGGTTTATGTCAAAACCAGGGAAGGAACATTGGACAACACTAAAGTAATTTTTTCAGGTATTTGCTTAGCACTGGTCATTATGGTTTGTGCTACCAAGAAAGACTAGAATTGTGTAGGGCTTTGGAAATACATGGATTTATTGATGCAGACTAGGTTGGAGATATGGATCAGAGAACATCTACAAGTGGGTATGTATTTAACCTATTTGGAGGATAAGTCAGTTGGATGAGAAAGGGATAATTTGTGGTGGCAATTTTAACTACAAAGGTTGAATACATGGTAGCCACTCATACAAGCAATTAAGAAATTTGGTTGCATATATTGTGTTAAAGTATGGGGTTGGTACACCAAGATATAATGATAGACTATGACAGTGAAAGTGCAACTTTGTTGGCAAAGAACTTTGTTTATCATTCGAAGAAAAAGCACATTGATGTTCAATACCACTTTTTGATGGATATGGTTGAAGACAAAAAGGTGTTGTTGGTAAAGGTGGACATCTTGAAGAATGTTTCAAATGCATTAACAAAGTCTACGAGAACTGAGAAATTTTCTTGGGGTAGAGAAACAATGGCCGTTGTAGCACTGGACTAATGAATAAGCACTCCTATTGTTGAGGGAAATGTTCCCCTAGGGCTTTTGGGTTGAAACCCTAGTAGACTGAAAGTTGTCTATAAAGAGAAACACACATTCACACAGCCATTATGCTATTATAAGAAAATTCTATGGTAAGACGGGGCGTACCTTAGGTCCTACGTTTGAGAAGGTCCTTTAGGGTCCAAACCCTTCTTCAAGTTCCTTTTGCTCCTTTGTCATGCAAAACAACCAATTCCAAAGAACACAACAATATATGGACAAAAACTTATAAAGAAACCATCTTCATGTTATAAAGAAAGGTAGTTAGTTATGAACTTTAAACAACCATTCACATATGAATTCCAACATGAATATCATAAACATAAAGAAGGTTTATATCAGGAACGAAGACGTGTTTCTTTTATTATAGACAAATAAAATGCATAAAAGGAATAATTTCCCCTGAGTCACCTTTTGCAGGATCCAAGCAAAGCTTCCTTCCGGATCCATCCAGCCTCAAGCCTTTAGCAAACTCCTTCCATGCCTTACTCCATGATGTCGTAAGTAGTGGATGAACATCAACACACAAGGAAAAAAGGGTTTCCTGTACAAATGGGAGAAGTGCAGAAGGCAAAAGGGTCTTCAAACCTGGTCAGGGGAAAAATCTCAGTATAATAACCTTTCTCTCTCTTCTCTCCTCCCTTAGGCCTTCCCTTTGAGGTCTTTTTATACCTCTCCCAAAGTATTTTTTTAGTTGGGAGTTGGTTGGGAACAGTTGGGCCATGGGCACTATGAGGTGATCAGCAGGTAAAACCCGTGATCTCCCCCCGAAATTAAGGAGTTTTATATTTTTTTAAGTGTTTTAATACATATACGTGGGTTGGATATATGCCTACCCGCGTACACACGCGTTTAACTCAGGGTAATGTCGCGTATAAGGGATAAAACACTGTTTTTTAAATTTTGGACCAGGTCTGGAAGGAGGGGTCGCCCTAGGCCATGAGTGCAAGATCACAAACCATAAGAGTGAGATTTGGAGCTATAACACCTATGGACCCCTATGTGGAAAGAAAACAAGAAGTGGGAGAATGCTAGGTGTGTTATATGCTTTGCACAACTAGTCCCACGTGTTGTTATGTGATGTTAGGCATAGTAGGGAGGCGGTATCCCCCCCATGCAAGGTATAGAGCAGAGCCTCAGGATTTTTTTTTTCTATGTAGACCCAAAGATGGTGAGTGAACCTATCCTTGGTTATGTGCATGGTTTTTGCACATGGTTTTGGGCGTGATGGTTTTTGCCCATAGTATTTGTAAATCTAGGCAAGAGAACCACAATTATGTTCTAATCAAGGGCTAATGGATTGGGGTTTATGAATGCTCCAGCATGTATATATATGTATTGTAACATTGAAAGGAATATAATGAAAAATCAATCTAGTTTTCTTGGTTTGGGTTCAAGGAGAAAATCTCTGTGTATATTTTATGTTCTTGCCATTGTATATTTTTGGCTTGTTTTAAGAATTCATTTGTAGGTATTATCTATATAGGATCAAAACCTACATAGCCTATATCATCATATATGTTTTGAAAGGAATATTGATTTAATGTGTGAACGTAGACTCATTTGTTTGTGCATAAGGATGAATAGTTTAAACTTTCACAAACTAGCTTGTTGAAGATTTCCTTGATCATTTGTAATTATATTATACCTACATAGTGGGGGTCTTGTCTTGGAGAATGCATTAGGGAAACTACTAATTTAAAATTATCCTTAGCCTTAATAATTTCTTGTGAACTTTTTTTTATCTTCTTAGGTTTCTGTACTAGATTTTTTCATCAAATAATTATTAAGAACAAAAACAATAAAGAAAATGGACACAAGAATTAGGCTCAAAGCTAGGGAAAACCCCCTCTAAGGTGAAAATCCAGAAATAACCTCTTCTCTTCATATAGAATTCGATTCAAATGAGAAAACCATGATCCAAAACCCTAGACTTAGTCCTCCTCCAAGGACCAAGTCATACCTTCAAGAATCCATTCTAATTAAGTGAAAAGTTAGACAAGATAACAAGAGTCAATATTGCTTGAACCAACTTCTTGCTTCAACTTACAACTTTGACCTGCAATCTTCAACCCCGTAGTAGCAGTAGAAACCCCATTTCCTTCATATGTGTAAGAGAGTAAAGCCCAAAATCAAGCTTTCTTTCTTCTTCTTGATTTCTCCTCCCTTTCTTGTAATTTGCTCTAACTTTCTTACAATTCCCAACATCAACTCAAACTTCTTTCTTGAGATAATCAAATTGGTGCTAAAGGAGGTCAAATATGCTTCTATATATAGGATTTTATGAAATCAAATACCCTTCTTTAGGTCGACTTGTCACTGCTAGGGCCAACTTTTGCTTGGAGGCTCATAAGACTTCCTAGTCTCAAAATCAATGTCTTTTCCACGTTACAACTTACCTGATAGGGTCTTATGCAATTGATAAGGACTCTGTTGAATCAAGAAAAGTATTCTTTTGACATGAAAAGCCTTATAAGCATGAAGAACATGCTTGACCTAGTTTGATCAACAAAATGGAGCATAAAACCCATACTTGAAATAATTTTTTTTTCTTTTTCCTTGTAACATAAGATATACGTATTGACATGCATACAACGACAATTATGAAAACAAAAAATAGTTACATTTTCCAACACCTCAAGCAAAGAATTCCCTTGAACAATCTACACCTTTGGGTAGCTTGAAAATATTTGTAAGCACAACGGAGAGACTTATGCTTCATTGTCATTTAGGATACACCTTTAGGTAGGTTGAAAATATTTGTAAGCATAACAGAGAGACCTATGCTTCATTTTTATTCAGGCTACACTTTGGGTAGGTTGAAAATACTTGTAAGCACAATGGAGAGACTTATGCATCATTATCATTTGGGCTACACCTTTGGGTAGGTTGAAAATATTTCTAAGAACAATAGAGAAACTTATGTTTCATTGTCATTTGGGTTACACCCTTGGGTAGGTTGAAAATATTTGTAAGCTCCATGGAAAGATTTATGCATCATTATCATTCGGGTTGAGAAATTTCTAAGCATAATGGAGAGACTTGGTGTTGGTTTTGTTGAGATTTTAGGACTTCAAAGTTTGAGCCTTTTTGGATCCTCCTAGATCTACATACTACCATAAGTTTGGACCTCACAAGAGAAAACATATGTTCTTAATCATTAGGCCTACTCAATTTGTACCATAATAATCTAATTTTAAGTTCATTGGTAAGTCTACGGAGGTGTACATACTACCTTTGCCTCTATGTAGTGATTGGACTACAAGTCTAGAGAGGTGTGCATACTCTACCCCACTCTGGATTTGAAGTTGTGACCTCTTAGAAGGAAACACATGTTCTTAATCATTAAGCCCACTTTGTTGTACTGTAATAGTAATTTATTTTTAAGGTTATGGTCAAGCCAAACACCAAATGGGTGTATGTAATCCTCTTGTTTGCAGGACAAACATTAAAAAAATAACTTGTTAAGTTGGCAGTAAATATCTATGAATCACCTGGAATGTTAAATATATATGAATTAATTAAAATGATATTAAATATTTTATAATTATTTTTATTAAAATTTTATACATGTGACTTTTAATTTCAAATTGTAATATTTTCTTTATTTATATTTCATAAAATTTTAAAATAGTATATATCTAAAATTGTACATTGTAAACATCATCACCAAACTAATTTCTAAAAAATTAAACTATCCCTCCACTTTTCATACTCCCACATCCTCCTACACAAAAAAAATGAGTCTCTATGCACACATTAAATCAATATTTATTTCAAAAAACAGCAGATGACCCAGGCTCACACTTTAAATCAATATTTATTTCAAAAACTATTTGATGACACAGGCTCTCTATAGCTTCTCTATCTACATGCATTATTACCTATCTTATTATAGAGTTTCGAATGGCAGAAGTCACCTACATGAATATTTACTCCAATAGGTGTCATCTATCTCAGAATAGGGCTTCCATGTTAATAATTAAATGATGAAAAATTATTAGGTATACGGTTGGGATTTAACCTTGATAGAATATCCTTTGTTATGTATAGGAATAAATCTTAGACCATCATCTTGTGCATTTTCCATGTTTTCCTTTCAAGTAAATTTGTGCCTTATTGTCTTCCTTGCAACATATATGCTCCTTCACCACCTGTATTGCCTTATTTCCTCTTCATTAAAAACATTTTCCTTCTTCACCACCTGTCCCACCACTTTCCTCTTCCTTAACCATGCTTTGCCTTCCACTATGTGTTTTTTTCTTCACCACTTATCACCACAACATTTGTTTTTGACCCTCTTGTTGTAGTTTACTATAGTATGGAGGGAAACCATTGATAAATTTTCTTATAGCCTATGAATTGATGCCTATTGATTTTATCAATCATTTAATTTATATGGTTGAGATAGTTGTATAACAATGATCATTCAAAGTGCTATGATAATTTGGAAAAAATGATTGAAGTTATATTTACACTGAGAGACACATTCTACAACCTAGTATGAGGGCGATGTGTAATTTCGTCTATGCTTAATGTGGAGTTGACAAGTGTGATTTTAAAAATAAAAATAAAATATTAATGTCGACTATGGTCAGTTGATTTGTTGCAGATACTACAACCAAATGTGATAAAAATATTTCACTCATTCTCAATCATAAATAAAATATTTCAATATCCACATGACGTCATATAATTTCATGTCAACTTTAAAGCAATATAAAGTAAGGAGAAGTAAAAAAAGGGTAGTAAGATGTTTAAACCTTATAATTTTCAAAAATATTTCAACACAATATTTAAATAGCCTATTCGAAGATCTATGTTAACTAATTTATGTCGATATCAACTTCATATAATTTATATATAGAAAAAAATTGTTAAAAAAAATATTTTAATATTGTGGATAGTAAAATAATAAATGTCCAAAGAAGAAAATGTAATTGAAATTAAAAAAAAAAAAAAAAAATATCAAGTACTTCTTGATAAAAATAATAAGAGGGAGATCATAATTCATTCACTTCTTAATTTAAAATTGATATGTGAAATTAAAAAATATTCATAATAATAAATAATTTTAATGTGGGATATCCAATACAATATTTTAATATGTAGGATTAAATAATATTGACATATAATTAAAAACATATTAATAACAAAAAAGTCATTTTAATGTAGACACTCTAATCCATAGATAAAATGTCTCAATATGTTATGTAAAATATTTTAATTTAACTATGTACATAATATATACTGGTAAAAAAATATGTATGTATCATATAAAGCAATTGGAAAAAATAAGTTTTATGGTCAAATTTTTTGAATTAGTCTAAGTATTTGACATTTTTGTCCTTTTTAAGATTGTTTTTTGGGTCAATTTTTTGTAAAATATGTACAAAATTAAGTTATATAATTTATATAACATTCAAAAATACAATTTAAAAGATGGCAAGTCACACATTATATCTATATATGTATATATATCAAGAGCAAGAGAGAGATC
This sequence comes from Pinus taeda, assembly GCA_000404065.3. Taxonomy (NCBI): domain Eukaryota; kingdom Viridiplantae; phylum Streptophyta; class Pinopsida; order Pinales; family Pinaceae; genus Pinus; species Pinus taeda. The sequence continues at coordinate 8,601 of APFE030143583.1, read as the reverse complement.
TACCAAATTTCTTACGTAGTGCTCCCATTCAAGTCCCTAATCTCATCTTATTCAAGTTTTTGCAAGTGACTTAGCTTTCATTTTATTCATAGTTTCTCACTAATCCCACCCCATTCAAAGTCTTTGAATAATTCCAATAGGATGGGACAGGACTATGAACTATAGATTTGTGAGCCCCACATATCTCCTTTGTTTTACATGTTCGATCATGTTTCTATGTTGCTTTATATTTATGTCCTCAAATTGTTTGTTTTTCTCTTCTTAGGCATAACGATTACAAATGTGCAAGGAAAATTTCTCTTTGATGCCCCCGCCACCCTCATCTTTTGCTCATATATTTTCTTGTCCGCAAATTCATTCTTCTCTCTAAGTGCAAGCCCGAATGAAATTGATGCATATAACTCTCTCCATTGTGCTTACAAATATTTCAAATGAGCCAAGGGGTGGCTCGAATGACAATGATGCATTAAGTATTTCCATTGTGTTTACAAATATTTTCAACTGACTGAAGGGATAGCCCAAATGAAAATGATGCATAAGTCTCTCCATTGTGCTTACAAATATTTTCAACCTACGCAAAGGTGTAGCCTGAATGACAATAACGTATATAAGTTGCTCCATTGTGCTTAAAAATATTTTCAACCTACCTAAAGGTGTAGCTTGAATGACAATGAAGCATATGTATCTCCATTGATCTTACAAATATTTTCAACCTACCCAAAGGTGTAGCCCAAATGACAATGATGCATAAGTCTCTCCATTGGGATTACAAATATTTTAAACCTACCCAAAGGTGTAGCTCATATTACAATGACACATAATCCTCTCTGTTGTGCTAAAAAATATTTTCAACCTAAGGTGTAGCCTGAATGACAATGAAGCATAAGTCTCTCCATCGTGCTTACAAATATCTTCAACCTATCAAAGGTGTAGCTTGAATGACAACGACGCATAAGTCTCTCCATTGTGCTTACAAATATTTTTAACTTACCAAAAGTGTAGCTGGAATGACAATGACACATACAAGTCTCTTTATTGTGCTTACAAATATTTTCAACCTACCCAAAAGTGTAGCCTGAATGACAATGAAGCATAACTCTCTTTGTTGTGCTTACAAATATTTTCAACCTACCCAAATGTGTAAAATGTCAAGAAAATTCTATGTTTGAGGCCCCCACTGCATAGGTGTAATATGGTTACAAATGTTCAATGAAATTTTTTCTTTGAGACCAAAGACCTCCCATTTGTAACATGGTTACAAATGTTCAAGGAAATCATCACCAAGCTAATTTTTAAAAGTTTAAACTATTCATCCTTCTGAACAAACACATGAGTCTACGTTCACACATTAAATCAATATTCCTTTAAAAACATATACAACGATACAAACTCTCTTAAGCTTCTCTTTCTACATGAGTTATTACCTATATTATTAGAGAGTGCCAGGTCACGATAATCAATTAAATTAATATTAATATGACAGATTCAAAGTGCTATGATAATTGAGAAGAAAATGTTGTTATTGAGTATGAAGTTATATTTGAGTATAATATTTTGTTGTAGTTACATGTGGGTTGAATCCTAGAACATTCAAGTCCCCACTCCTATATTAGTCTAAGGTTTTTCAAGATTCATCATCCTACTCAACCCGCCCAAGCTTTTTTAGGGAAGCATACTTTTCCTTTTGGATTGAGGGTCCCATCGCCCCCGTATTTATTGCTCAACATTGTGCACGTAGTTGTTGGCGTTATGCAGCAATATTCATCATGATTCCACTTCTACGTGCTAATATATTTTGACTCTCTTGTTATTGAGTCAAACCAAGAATACCTCCTTGAGATTTTGATATGTTTAGTGTTGATTTATCTGAAAAGTTTACAACCATGGTTGGGAGCTTGTCAAAGCAATCTTCCTATATCTATGAATTCATAGTGAAGGTAATTTATACCTACATTTTATTTCATTCAATTACTTTCTATGATATTATTGTCTATAAACCAATTTTCATAACATACATGAATGAATAGTATTAAATTATATGTTGGACATCCAAGGTAAGGATGTGGTTCTCAACATCTACAAGGGAAATGTTTTACTCATTGTCAATGATGTCTCTTAGTGGCAATTCTCCCTTTTGCTTTGTTGTCATAACAATGATTTTAGTGTGGATACAAGTTATGTGATTAATGGTAATTCTCTCTTCTTTCTTCATTGTCGTAACAAGGACTTCATTGTGGATACAAATTATGTGATTAATGGTAATTCTCCTTTTTTATTTGTTATCGTAGCAATGACTTCAATGTGGATACAGGTTATGTGATTAATGGTAATTCTTTCTTTTGCTTTGTTGTTGTAGCAATGATTTTACCGTGGATATAACTTATGTGGTTAATAATAATTCTTCCTTTTGCTTCATTGTTGTTACAATGGTTTTAGTGTGGATACAAGTTATGTGATTAAGTGCAATAACATATATATTTTAGAAGTTTTGTCTTTGGAAGTTTGTAGGATGGGACCTTTTATATGATTTGTTTAAAATAATGTATTGAAGGAGGAAAATCAACTTCTTGGCCTCATGGATTATACATGGATTTATGTTGGTGAAATTGTTAGAAGTTAATCTTGAGTTTACTTAGATAATCACCTACATAATTATCTAAGTAAACTCAAGATTAGTTTCTAACGCACCCCCTTAATCTTGAGGGTATACCACTCCCCTTAACCTTTAGGGTCTAACAAAAATGATCCCCTTTTGTAATATTATTTGATTACATCCTCACAATTATACTTTTTTTTTGCAGTGGGTTCACTAATTCGAATTATACTAAATTGAGTGAAGAGTATACAAAGTACAAAGATCAAGGTATCACCCAAACTTACATTGTTCTAGAATATGTTATTTAAATTACTATTTGTTGTGTAATTGTATGATTATTTATTGTTTCTTATAATAATGTGACTCGTTGTTATGAAACCAGCTCACAAAAAGATAGAAAAGATAGATAAACGCCTTCAAAATAAGCCTCTTCGAGCGGTCAACCTCCTTTACATTACACAAATGAACAATTCTTGGATGATACAAATGCCAAGACCTCCTTTCTATATATAGGAGTCTAAGGGAACATAATATAATCAGAGCGGACATAACAATAATAATGTAAGGGCATAATAATAACAATAGTGGGCTTCTATGGGGCACAATAATAACAATATGGGGACTACATGGGTGCAACAATATAATAAGGGGGTTGTAAAAATAACAATAAGGGGTACACAAGTAGTATAGCAACCTAACATGCCCCTCTCCTTCAAAAAGTGTTGTCGTCAATGCTTGAGTAGTTCTCGATGCTTCTGTATAAAATTCTTGTCCTCCAATGTGGAACCTTCAATGGTAAGTTCTTCCACTTGATTAGATACTCTGAAATTGATTGATTTCATAGCTGTCGGGTTCTTTCTTCTATGACTACTCCAGGCTCCAATATGATTTTTCCTTCCTCATCAAGTTTTGTCAATATTGTTTGAACTGGGATCTTCTGCAACTTTTGAATGAGTGGCCACACTTCTTCATCATTATTCCATTCATCCCTTGCTTCGTTTATCCAATCTGGTTAGATAATAGAAATAGCATAAAACAATGCTTCCACATCCTCATCCTTTCTTGAGAGTGCATCTGCAACAACATTTTGCTTCCCTTTTTTGTAGATGATTTCAAAGCGATAACCCAACATATTTGTGACCCATTTTTTTTGTTCTTCTAAAGATAATCTTTGTTCTAAAAAGTACTTAAGACTATCATGATCCATTTTTACCTTGGAGTGTCTTCCCATTAGGTAAGGTCACTATTTCTTAAGTGCTTGTAGTATTGCCAACATTTCCTTCTCATAAATAGCTTTCTTGAGATGTAGTCGTGAAATTACCCAATCGCCTACATCAAAACTTCTTTCACTCGATGTTGAACTGCCTGTTGTTTCATTCGATTCTACACCAAAGTGGCGTTATCCTTTAAAATTTGGGGAACTTCTTGTTGATGCTCGATGTGGTCTTTCACTGCTTGAATCTTTTTCTTCTTGATATGTGCTTCTATATTGAGAGTTTGAGGAGTGGTAATTTCTTCCAATGCATTACAAGATACAGTCGGATTCATTTCTTGATGCCCGATGTGATCTTTCACTTCTTGAACATTTTTCTTCTTGATATGTCCTTCTATCTTGATAGTTAGAGGAGTGCTAATTCTGGCCAAGACATTACAAGATATTATTGGATTCATTTCTTATTTCTCGATGTGATATTTCACTTGAACCTTTTTCTTCTTGATATGTCTATCTTGAGAGTTTGAGGAGTGGTAATTCTTGCCAATGCTTTACAAGATATGGTAAGATTCATTTTTTCTTTCTTTGGGGTTGGTTCCTGGTGTATATCCTCTTCTTTTGATGTTTCTTGATCCTTTTCTTTCTCCTCTTCACAATCAATGTAAAATAATTTCTTCTCAGCACACTTATGACCTTTAATGTATTTGTTATCACATTTGTAACAAAGCCGTTTTGCTATTTTTTCTTCCAATTGTTGTGGTGTCAACCTTGTAGGTTGTGGAAGGCTAGAAGAAAAAATGCTTCCATATTTATAGTTGTGAGGGGTAGACTTCCTTGTTTCCATAATTTTGCTTTCCACTTTTCTTACCAACCTAAATGCCCTCTCCAATGAATCAGGTTCCCAAAGACAAACCTAATGTTGAATGCTATCCTTTAAAGTCCCTATGAACACATCAATCCTTTGCTTCTCTGGAATATCATTTTCCCTATATTCAATTTTTGAAAGTCCTCAATGTGCTCTACCATTGAATACTTTTGTTTGAGATTTATCAACTGGCTAAAGAAGGTGTTTCTCTTTATATCCTCAAAATGTGCTATCATTTCCTCCATGAAAATTGACCACGTAACAAGTGGTTTATGAGAACAAAGCCCTTTATACCATAAAAATTGATCCGGTTCTAAATATGAAGATGCAATACGTACATTTTGTAACAGTTGCACCTCATGTGGATCAAAATGTTTCTCCATTTGTAGTATCCAAATTAACGGATCCTTGCCATCAAACTTCCTCATATCACCTTTTCTTGATTTTAAGAGCTCAATGTTGAAACAACTGTAACTCTGCACTTTCAGATCCCCAAGTTCTAAAATTGCATCCTGAAGTAGCCATATGAGTCCTCTTTCTAACCTCCCAAGTCTGATCAATATTGGATTCTTCAAGGAAGACTTATGTCAAATCTCCCATGATGACCTGATTATAGACTTGTTTAGTGGAGCGAACTTGTACGAAGTGCCACGTGTCATTGTTTCGACCCTAGTATCTAAAAATGATATACACAAAACTAGAGGTCGTCCTCTTTCTGAAACTTCTTACGAAATTTCAATCTGATATTCAAAATAAAAGTTATAATGATTTTCCCTAGGTCACCTATTTGGAATGTAATTCGGGAGTCTGCAAAAACCCTAACTTCCTCAGATCATATCTCCAAAAAATATAGCATGCCAAGATTTGAACTTTGGACCTGAAGTTCAAAACGATTTAGTCTCAAATGTGGTTTTTTTTTTTAGCTTCTGAAACATCGTAGAAAAATAGTTATAGAGAAAATTCCATGATGACCCGTTTGGAGTAGCGAAGCCCTGAAATCTAAAGCTATGATACTAAATGTTATGAGACCAGCTCACAAAATATAGAAAAGATAGATAAACATGTTAAAAATAAGCCTCTTGAGGGGGAAAACTCTTGTAATATTTCACGAAAGGAACAATTCTTGGATGATACAAATGACAAGACCTCCTTCTATATAAAGGAGCCTAAGGGATCATAATATAATCAGAGCCGACATAAAAATAATGATGTAAGGGCACAATAATAACAATAGTGGGCTTCTATGGGGCACAATAATAACAATATGGGGACTACATGGGCACAACAATATAAAAAGGGAGTTGTACAAATAACAATAAGGGGTTACACTAGTAGTATAGGGACCTAACACTCATAGACCAAAAAAATCAAACTGTTATTACATTCAAGGTCTTGTTTTTATTTTAGCCTGTTAAGGATATTTGCATTGGGGTAAACAATATCTTGTAATGGGTCAGGAAGTCTTGTGTTACCAAAAAATTGCCGAGAAGATCAGTTTCTAGTTTGGTTCCCATTGACATTCCTATTCCAATTGTTATTTTTACACCCAAGTGACCAGACCGATTTTCGAGGAATATGAAGTTTCAAGTTTGAAGTGCAATCTCATCCAAACACAATAGTTTTGATCCTCGAACTTCAACAGGAGTTGAATGTAGAATCTAAAAATAAACTGATTGGGCAAATAGTTTCATGGAAGTTTGTCCCAATTTTGTTTGAATCCATTTTTTTAATTTTGGGTATTTTCAATAGAATGTTTTCTCTCATCAGCCTTATTTTGTCTTTGTTGACAACAAGTGATACAGGCACCCATGGTGGCTTCTCTGTATGTCACTGTGCCACAGATAAAACATTTCCACCACTAGTATGTTTCTCCTAAATTTTTGTCCTTCGAATGTTTGAAGTTTTAGGATTTTATCATTCCATTTAGAAAATGGCTTGAAAACTACCACGATCAACTACTTTTGTAGCTTACTACAAGATTGCCTTGTGGGATTATATGATGTAACCACTAGTTGAATAACTCATGTCCAAATATTCGCATGACCATGCATGGAAATTCAAACATATCTATTGTGGGATGTATCTTTTAGGTGTATCTCTAACTTTTCCTTTGTAAGCTAGTGAAAAAGTAGTTTTAAACACGTGAAGATGAGTAAATGGATTCTTTTAGGTAAATATAGTGACAATGTGTGTGGCAATGAAAAGTAATGTACTGGAGAATGTCTTCAACTTATATATAGTCATCATTTCTGATGAATCCACTAGACATGATATTTAAAATATCCAGCATGTGAAGGCTTTTGAATTATACTTTATCCCAAGAGGAATAAGAAATTTATTTCACTTTTAGGAACTAGCATCCTGTGTAACATTTCTATCAACTCTCAAAATTGAACATGTTTCACTTAGATAATCTCCTCTTGCTGAGCATTCACCAAAGGGGAGAATTGTTGTCTATATTTCAGACAATGACCAAATTCTTATAAAGGTAGATAAATTTATTTGTATACCTTAGATTGATAATGATTAAATTATAATGCAGGTAATCAATCTCTAGTCGTATTAGTACAAGTTGTATTATATCCTAAAAATGTTTTCTCCAAAGTAAAGAACCTTATATTTTAAAGTTACATTAAAAATTAAGTTTGGAATCTTCAATCTCATATATTAAGGTCAACTAGATTTATCTAAAGTGAGTGTGAGTAATTTCAATATGTGACATCAATAATATTTAAGATTTGAGGGATTCATGGAGAATACCTAAAAGAGTTTAGATATATGGCTATATTTTTTCCTTCCTTTCCTCCAATTTTTATTCTATTTGTTTTTAAGAAACTAATATTTGATAAATCAGAACACATCTGGACTTATTATGATAGGTCAACAAAAAAGGCACCTTCTAACAACAATATGGAGTGTATTTCCAAGTGCGAAGAAATTTTTTGTTGGTGACTCTATACTTTTTATAAGGTATTAGTGCCAAAACGATGGAACCATTTACAAATGACATTTTCTTAATTATTTTGTTTTGTGGATTTATCTTTCTCTACTATTTGACCTAAGTAGAGAGATACTTTAGGTTGTGAAACTTTCAAATATGAGTCTTTTCATAATATTCCAGACTATGTATGTACGATATTTTAATTATGATTACATGAAATTAATTAAGATGAATAATTAGTTTTTGAGTGAGTAGGTATAAGAGAAAATTGATAGCTATAGGCAAAAAGGTATACGGATAATATAAATATATGTGAAGTCATTGTGACATTTATTTAATCTATTTTACCTATCATTCATTACTTGATTGAATCTTGGACTACCTACTAGGGCTCCACCACACAACTGTCCCACCTTATAATAACCAGAAGGGTTATTTTAACTGGTTCCAAGAGTATCAACTATAATTTCTACAAGTATTGTTATCACTCCGTAATTTCCCAAGGTTGTGGAGAGAAACCCAGATGTAACCACAAAACAACCTGCAAAGATGGGATGTAGCCCTTCCAACTTCATGGAGGTATCTCTATTTTTGATTTAGATTCCAGTTTTAAGATATTACGCTAGTTATTGAGTTATGAGGTTGGTTTTGCAAAGATTTGGTTGAAAATTATAGCGATTAGACCATTAGGCATGGAGTCATCAGTCTCTGGGTGATCAAATACAAAAATAATAGAGAAATTGGAGCAATTGTAACAGGGTAGGATAGGAAAACATTTGGATATTTTAAAGTATTTGTGGAAACAATGTAAACTTTGAAACGGGAACTGATACTGTTACCCATTTCGTAGAGATAGCAAAAAAGTGACCTGATTTTGAAAAGGGGTGATACAGAATGCACATGTTTTTTTTAGAGCATAGTTTTTGGCACTTTAATTTTTTTATGTACATTACATTTTAGAATGGTAGTGATTTTCATGCTGATTT